>JANIJG010016645.1:4999-31045 GCA_024611175.1 Megaceryle torquata | reverse complement strand
TTTCTTTTTTTTTTCCCTGTGCTATGAGGCTCTTAATTTGGAATTGTTGACGCTCTTCTTGTCCTGACTGTCACAAGGGACATACAGCATGCATACCGTGTAATTGGGAAGTGGTTCAGGAAGCTGCCACGTCTGTAGGGCTGCAGCACACAAAAGGAGGCGGAGGTAACAGGAATACCTTCTACTTGACAAACTTGGAAATTCTGGTGCCACATCAGCAGGAGCATATCCCAGCACAGTGCTCATCAGTCACTGCAGAAGTGAAATGCACGATAGAAGTAATTCAAGGCACAAAGCTCTTCAGAAATGTCTGCTAATTTCTGCTCTCCTGCCCATCACTTCTCAGTCAGACTTGGTAGGCGATATTACACATTTCAAACCTCATTGTTTGAAACAAAGTGCCTAATTCCATTTATGAAACTAGCCACTTGCTACCTCTGCATCCAAAAGCCTCACAATCCACTTCTCTGTGAATTAGGGAAGGAGTGAGGCAGAGAGAGACTGAAGGTATTACCAACACCATATAGTACAATTCCATGTACAAATAACCTGAGATAACTCAGGCATGAAAGCCTAACAGACACAGCCACCCAATGTTGCTCCCACCACAGTGCAGAGCCTCAGGTTCCCATGGCTTCTGATACTAGAATTAATTCAGGCATGTTTGGATGATTTTGCAATTCTCATGTAGACATAAATGTCATTCTTAGCTAGTTTTGGAACCACTATGTTCACAATCTGAATATGCAACACATAAAAATTCAAGCTTTTTTTTTTTTTCTAGAGGTCTGGAAAGGGACTTTGAGCCCTTTGTATGAGGTACCTCACCTGGGTTTGTGTCCATTGGGTTGTTTTTTAATTAAGTATACCTAAAATACTTCATTTTTACAAAACTTGTATGTATTTGCAATTCTATGAACTCTGAAGAGCAGTTCAGGAACAATTCATCACTGCATTTAGCAAGGCCAAAGAGTAACTACCTGTATGGGTGCTCTACCTGTAGGGTTAACAGCACAAGCACAAGTGCCTAGTTTGTTTGCTCAGCCCCTAAAAGTAGCAAAGTATTAATTAGAGAAAATCTTTTTTCGTGTGCCTTTTTACACCAATTTAACTTAGCTGAAACTAAGTTGGTGGAGTGCTCTGGTGTGGGTAACTGTGCAGTGATACGCTTATGGTTTAGTTTATTTGATACATAGATAAACCCATACAATATTTTCTTCTAATACACCCTGTCTTTGGCACATAGAGTCACAGAATCATAGAATCACAGAATCATAGAATCATAGAATGGTAGGGGTTGGAAGGCACCTCTGGAGATCATCAAGTCCAACTCCCCTGCCAGCACAGGAACACCTAGGGCAGGTCACACAGAAACAGATCCAGGCGGGTCTTGAAACTCTCTAGAGAAGGAGACTCCACAATCTCTCTGGGCAGCCTCTTCCAGTGTCTGTCACTCTCACAGTGAAGAAGTTTTTCCTCATGTTCAGGTGGAACTTCCTGTGTTTCACCTTGCTACCATTACCTCTCGTCCTATCACAGGGCACCACTGAAAAGAGACTCGACCCTCCTATTTGACATCCACCCTTCAGATATTTGTAAACATTCATAAGATCCCTCTCAGTCTTCTCTTTTCCAGGCTAAACAGCCCCAGGGCTCTCAGCCTTTCCTCGGAAGAGAGATGTTCCAGTCCCTTCATCATCTTTGTAGCTCTCCACTGGACTCTCTCTAGTGTTTTCCTGTCCCTCTTGAACTGGGGAGACCAGAACTGAGCACAGCACTCCAGATGTTGTCTCACTAGTGAAGAGTAGAGGGGGACGAGAACCTCCCTCAACCAAACATATGTTTGGTTTAGCCAAAGGCTAACCACTAGGACTGATAGTAGGGCAGCTGTGTTCCTGCCTCAGAAGTCTTTCTGAAAGAGTTTAGTTAACACTGTTCAACTGTTCCTCAGAGCCCAGCATGCCAGTTTTGAGCTCAGATACAGAATTTTGCTGCAGCTGAAATGAGTGTTCACTGAGCCATGGCTCTATCTCAGAAGAGCCTGCTGAAGTGTCCTCTATAAAAGCCATCCTTTGAATTATCAGAGCTGGCATCATATGCTGATTTTTAAGAATTATTAAGATCCATACTTGATCTGAGATGTCAAAACATGCATAAAGGAACAGGGACAAACAGAGACTTGAAAGTGATCATGAAAAGCTTGTTAGAAGTAATAAAGAGATATAAATACCAGAATACAGGAAAAGAAGTGACAGAAATAAGTGAGTTTTTCCCGTAAGTCATAGTTTATGTACATAAGAGTAAGTTGATAGAGATGGTTAAAGGTGAATATTAAGGTATCCAAGGACTATTTATTTTTCAAATATTTTGGAAAAATTCAAAGAAATCACAAAGGCAGCCACACAGAAGAATGTTGGATCATCTAGAAAGTAAATGCAATCATGGGTTTTCCTCAGCTGGTGACTGATGTTCAGTCATCTCTTTTGCCTGTTCTCAGCATCCTATTGAATAAACTGAGCATAAGTTTCCAGTGCAGTGAACAGATGCAGTATCCCATTTTCCAGATTGGAGAGAACTGAGTAATCTGCACATTATTTACTATATAAATTCTGTGATTGTGTGAAATCAGAAATTAAATGTGTGCACAAGTCCCTCTGGTGTCTCATCACTCTGTACATGCATCCCTGTGTGATATGCTGAACACTAATATGAACTCAATATCAGTATGTCTATTATATGGTAAAAATCAAAGTGGTGTGAAGTGTCACAGCAGGCTGGCAGCCAGTTGCCACCCAGCTCTGGTACACTAATGCCCCTCCACTGAAGGAGAATTGCAGGACTTAGATGCCAGGCTAGAATAAGTGTTTATTTTTCTGATACAACATCTGTCTCTTTAATGAACTCCACAGGTGGCTATGTTGGTGGTTTCTAGTCTCTTATGTGGTTAGAGCACTGTGTGGATAGCTTAAAAAGCCCATCATGTCAATGACTGGTTCATTCAGTCTGAACTATTTTTGTTGGACTTAGCGATACTGTGGGCTCTGTATAACCTCACTAAAGCCTCTCCTGAAGTAGGTGCTTAAAGCATCTACAGTTCAGACCGGAAAAACGGATAGTATGTTTGTGTGCATAAGGTTTAGCACAGGTAAGCTACCATCTGACTACTCTTTCTGAAACAGTTTATCCAAATTATAATATTTTTTTCCTTAATAAGGAAATAAAAATTATTATGCATATAAATTAAAATAATATTTTAAGGCTACAGAGTCAAGCACCCAAATATGATAAATTGGAAGAATTAAAAATGTCTGTGGGGAAAATGTTCAGAGGCAAACAAATCAGTAAAACGTACACCTTATTCTTTTCTTATCAAAAATGGGTTTGAATACTTAACACAGCTCTCAGACAGGTTCTTTTAGACCGGCTGCAATTTTCTGTAGAGAACTGAAATGTCGATTCAGTAACACAATATTGCCTCAGACCATTTCTTATGTTTTCCTCATAATAACCCATTGTTAGCAATGCATTTGTTCACATTTCCTGATTTTTCTCACTGGAGATTTAAAAACAGTAGGATACAAAAAAATCCCAGCTTCTTACTGCTTTCCAGCTTTTTACCTATACAGTGAGGAAGATAAATGGCATTACTAACTACATAAACATAGCAGAGATCAAAGAATAACTTTTTTTCTCCATCTCTAGTTCAGTTTGGGCCAATCAAATTGGGCAAAAAGTTCAGAGAGGCAGCTACTGGGAGATTTCATGCCGATAGAGAACCCCTGTGAAGTGTAAGTTACAGAGCTGATTCAAGCCTATGCCAGATCCTGGTCTCCTAGCAACAGCCTTAACTTGCAGTTCAATTGCTTAATAAAAAATTATAAACCAAGGAAAAATAAAGGGGAAAAAACCAAAAACAAGACAAACAAAAACAAACAAACAAAACAAAACAAAGATAAAAAACAAGACAGAAGTAAGAATTAAAACCAAGGAGCTTAATGAGCAGCAAAAGAAATGAAGTCTGGTTTCCTCTGCCTCTGCTAAATCACCTGGTGTCCACTAACATGACTGTGCTCTCAAGTGTTGCTTTCCCAGAGCAGGGTATAGAAGCTCTAATTCAGGTCTCTCCCACTCAGCATCCTGCTACCATGAAACTTTAAAGAGCCTAATATTTCCAAAGCCTCTAACTTTCTCACATGTAGTTAAAAATGGTCAGAAAGTTTAAATATAATTAGGATGGGAACAGAAAGACTACAATTGTTAAACCTTGTTAGCCTAAAAAATTGGAACGAAATGTGAAAGAGGCACTCTGCAATATATCCATCTTTTAGGGACCTTGACATGTTAGTGTATGGAGGAATTCTTACATAAGCAGAAAAGCCTTTTGCTTTCCTTTCTTCTGATGCTCATGGAAATTACTCTCCAGCCTCATGCAGTGTTAACGGAGGGGGTTAAAACTGGAAGAGGCTCTATACAGGTATACTCAGCTGTACTTGGCTACATTCAAGGGGAAACAACTGGCTTTCAACCCAGAAGCTTTACCATGGGCAAGTGATGGAGTCCATGGAGTCCTTGAAGTCCACAACTGATCAAAATGCCACTTCCTCTATGAAGCGATCTTCCAAAAAGAAGGTTAAAATGTATCATGAATTTCACAGAAATTGTCCATACCCTGAAGAGACTTGTGAGGAAAGGTGGGGAGAACTCTCTTACCTTGATTCCCGAATTACAATATTGAGTAATTCTCTATAAGAAGTTTAAATTATTTTAGTAATAGCTTGCCACCAAATCTAGAGTTTGACTTTCAACTGCAGTGCTTAACTTTATATCACTAGAGAAAACAGCTGCTATTAGCAGGGAGTGAACTCAACAGATATATTTATTTAACTGGGTACTACAGAGTCATACTATTTATTAACTACCATGGAAGATGTTCATCCATATATACTTAAGATGTAGCGTGTATCCAACAGAAAAGGACACACTTTGATACCTTTCCCTGTCAGTTATTTCTTTCCACTTACATACAAAATAATTCCCAATTTCCAATTTCAGCAGAACTCCTACTCAAGCAATATAATAATTCATCTTCATGTTTTAAAGTTATTGCATACTTTATATGTGGATTGCCTGCCTGAAATATTACATCAACCCAAATTAAAATTCTGTGTTCCCTTAAGCATAAGAATTACTAGTGCATTAAAATAGCTTCTGATGTTCTGAAGAGCGTACCTTGCCCAATGACACACAACAAAAATGCAGTGATGATCTGTGTACATAATGAATACACGAGTAATGGAAATAAGTCTGATGCAGGTCTAACCTATGATAAGGGCTACATTCATGTACACTTCTTATCTGTTATATGAAATCCTGAAAGTTTCTTGGGTGTAGGTATGTTGTTTTGGAAAGCCAATCACATGCTGGGCTGCATCAAAGGAAGGGTGACCAGTAGGTAGATGGAAGTGATTCTGCCTCTCAACTCCATAAAGGTTTGTACAGTGGGTTTATCACCCGGTGACTCCAGTAAATGAATTCTAAAACAAAATCCCATAAAGTTTCCTGTTGGATGGTTTAACTTCTCTGCCATATGCCAGATCTGTGCTGCATTCTGCCTGAAGGAGAAGGGAAAGGCATTTTCCAAACAAAGGGCTGGAGTCAGGCATAAAAGCTTTCTAGATCTGAAATAACAGCTCAATAATCATCCACCTTTTGGAAGTGTGCATCTGAAAAAACACCTTGGACAGCTTCAGCTTCTGTGCTTGCCATCTAAACACAGCAGTCTATTATGGAATGCAGTACTCTGCAACCTCCTCATGCAAAGAAAGACACATAGGCACATTTCAGCAAAAGTTCACAGTAAGCCAGCTTTGAAAGCTCTTATTCTGTGTGAATGAAAGCCATCAATACAGGCCTACCTTTTTAAGTGTAAAATCTGCTTCAATCCCCATTAATTTAGACCTGTCTGGCCCAACTCCTGGCCCCAGGGTCAAGAGTCCTGTTGTCCTCTCAGCACCTCCTCCTCTGGGCACAGTCCCAGTCGGCCAAGGGAAGAGGTCTCTGCACTCTTCTTGCACTGCTGGTGCCAGGGTCATTACTGGAACAGGGGCTGCAGGGCTGGGACATACTGATTTTCATGTTTGCCAAAGAAGCAAGCCCAAGACTGGAGACAAAATGTGCTCAGAGCCCCTGGGGGATGTCAAAGTGCTCACACTTGCTCTGCTTTCCTGCAGACAGTTTGTCAAAGGAAGCCTGAACCTGGTCACTGTTGATACCATAGTTCACCCTTAAATTTCTAGCTTGGTCTTTTTCCTCTGGTCCAAACTAAAATAACAACAATAAAAGTAGCTTAAATATTTTCCTTTCTCTCTCTCTGATTTAGACAAGATACTATTAGCATGAAGACTTGCAAAAAGGAATTAAATCTTTGTTTTTTTTAAAAAAGAACCACTTTAAGAAAGGAAGCTAAACTAAGGTAGGCTGTACCATGGTCATTCTTTACATAGGGCTCTGTTTAAACATTGAAGAATATCTCACAGGCTGTTGGCTAAAATTTCTAGGTTAATGAGAAAGGCCTTGCACAAATTCCAGCTCCAACACATCACTACTGCTTTTATGGCTACAAACTGGGAGGAGGGGAAGGTGTCCCATGTTTCTATTTACTTTTCTCATCTGGAGGCTGTACAACACCATGTCAACTTCATAAGGAGAAACTGCTTATGACTGGGATGTGATGCATCATGAATTTTGATTTCTGTATGGGTGGAGATTTGTCTGGAGTAAGCCCTCACCAGCACAGAGGCTTCTTCGTTGCAGAGTCTTTAGTTTTACTCTGAAGGTGGAATGCCCTGGAGGTTGTGAAGGGCTTAGGTGATGTGGCTTAGGTGATGTAGCTCTGCATAGCTGCTGGCACAGAGTTGCATTAGCTGAGGGCTTGCCGCTTGCAATTCCTGTAGCACATGCTTAACAACTTTTCATGCACGCTTCCTCTTGTCATCCAGACATGCTGATGTCTTCAGTGATCAGCTGCAGGTTGGTAAGGAAAATTAAGTCACTCAAGCACCATTTTATTTAACTTATTTTTCATGTCAGTGTAAGAACAACTGATGACCAGCCAAAATGCAGGCTGAGAAAACAAATCAGGAACCACTTTAACTGTCAAAAAAAAAAAAAAAAAAAAAAAAAAAAAATTCTTGCATTTCTATCTTTTTCCAATTATTTCAAAATAGTCTAGTAATTAGCATGATGAGAAATAGGTTCTATGACATTCTTCTACCGTACTTGGTTTCTTTAGGACTTTCTGTTCTTCTTGCTGAAGTAGGATACTGAAGTTAACTGCACAAAATACAAGGATGTGTGTAAGAGGTTGACACAGATTCCATAATGAGCACTACAGTGCAATTTAACTAATGAAAATACAGTTGCACAGTGATGAATTTCACCAGAATGCAAAGGATGGTTTCTTTCCAATGCAGGATACCACAGGAGTCTTTAGTGTGCATTTCGAGATCCCATCTGAGATGAAGTACCTCAGCAAATGAATATTTCTTTCCTTAAATAAGTTATAACCACTTTTTCTGCTTACAGAAACTTCCTTTCTCCCTTATCTAGCTAAAGTAAAATATTTTGCATTATCACAATATGATATCTCTTCTGGATTCAAGACTGTAAACTCCCACAAACCTGCCACTCTGGCTTCTTTTTTTTTTTTTTTTTCTTCCACATAAAATATAAATTAGAAATGTTTTAAAGGCTGTCTAATAACAGTTTCCAGAAAGATAGGAGTATATGATGGAAACACAGCAGGCAGAGACAGGTGCTGGTAATAGGGTCCATCAAGGGTCAGGCACTCAACATGCAAAGAATCAGGTCCAGGGTCCTTCTGAGGATTCCATAATCAATAGGAAATGGGTTGGAAACCAGGCTATATTGTGGGTCTGAAGTCCATGAAAGACACAAGTTGCCCAAGTCCATCTAGGAGGCAGGGCCAGAAACAGGGCTGGAGACAGGACACCTACAGTATAACTCAGGAATTGACTGATGGCCCCAGGTTGAGCTAAAATGGGGCTCCTGGACCTGTGCATCAGGGTGGAGGCCTAGTGGCCTCCAAGTTCTGACGTATACCTTCTTTACAGGTGGTATGAATTGTGGAGAATAGCATGGAGAATGCTACTATTCAATATTTTTTCCATTAAAAATTGTTCTAGACATCTGCAGATATATTAGACACTCCTACTATTAAAATGCAGTAGAGCACTTTTCATTGGGAAGATATCCATTCTCTTGATCTTATGAACTATTGCTTTGAACAGCACAACAAGAATTGTGAACGGAGAAATATCTCAGCCTCCCCACAACACACGCTCTACATGTCACCTCTGCAGAATGGGACATTCCTCAGGTGATTTTTCTGAAACTCAGTCATTCCCTTTTTCTTTTGCAATAAACACAGAGAGACAAATTCTCTTTTCTGATGCAAAACCAGCCTAAAACCCACCAATGACAGTGTTACACTCCTGCAAGCACAGAGAGCCAGCACAACTTCTTCACATTCCTATGATCCACACAGAGATGGGACTTACGTGGCAAGATGGCCCTGAGCTGGTATCCTGCCCAGGAAGTGAATTTCAACTTAAAAGATCAGTCTGTAACTTCAGAGGCTGGAAATCTTGGTCGCAAGCTTAGTCCTTTTGACATCCCCTGCAGAACTGTTCCATAATGGTGAGGAGGAATGGAATACTGAACAAGTTGACAGATACATTGCTTAAGATTTTAGTATTAAAGCTGTAGAAGCCACTGTGGACTGTGAGGACTCAGCAGGAAATGCAGCCATGGAATTTCTTACAGTGGGAAAACTGGACTCTCTTTCTCCACCTTCACTTCAGACTGCACAAACATCACAGAGGAAAAAAAATGGACCTCTGAATCTTCCTAAATATTATTCTTACTCTTGCAATTCAAGGGGTAAATGCAACTGCATCCCTTCTTACTTAAGAAAAGTTATTGTTTAAAAAAAAAAACAAACCACAGGATATCTGATACTGCTTTAATAAAGAGGCTCAACACCTAATCTAGTCACAGAGTTAAGGCAAGATAATGTACAGTGATCTAGCCTTGATTTGTAAGTGAACAACAGGAATTAATCTTCCATAAAAAAATAATTAAATCACATCCAAAGGTAGCCATTATTTTAGCTTTAGAGTTGCTTACTTTTTTCTTAACTAATGCATCCCCAGTAATCTGTTTATTGCTATTGTGTTTTTTGTTTGATGTTATGACAAAGTTCCTGGGGTAGGAGGCTGGAAAAGAAAATATAGTTTCTTGCTACAGACTGTTAACGGACTCTTGCTTTGCTTTGCTCACTTAAAGTATTTTGCTTAGTTTGGCCCATTACCCTGTTTTTTCTGGAAACCTCTCATTTTCTTTTGGTCTGCCTTCCAAAACCACAGTGCACTGAAAAAAATTTTTACTATGGCAGGTCTCTGCTTCAAAGAATGGTCACTTTATACATTCCTATATACCTGCACCTTACATTTTCAGGACAGTATTTATACAAATGAAAAAAAAAAATTATCCCACT
The DNA here is from genome assembly GCA_024611175.1 of Megaceryle torquata. NCBI lineage: Eukaryota > Metazoa > Chordata > Aves > Coraciiformes > Cerylidae > Megaceryle > Megaceryle torquata. Next base: position 21,468 of record JANIJG010016645.1, on the reverse strand, counting down.
GTGTTTTTTAGTTTTTGAAAAGCAAAGCACAGAAGTTTCAGCTAGTTACCAGGGGACGATCCAGCTGGCATCTGTAATGGAAATGATTACTGCAGAAACATTTGCAATCACTTAAGTGTGGGCTCCCATAATGCTTAGCAGAAAAGGCTGAAAACAATTCAAAATTAATGTAGTGCAATCTAAACAGGGAAGACAGAAATGAAAGAAAATTTGCAGCAAACAAAGGAGAAGCCTTTCTCACCATTCAGGGTCTACTGGCTACAAATTTTTAAAGTTATTTCAGCAACACTGTAACAAGTACGTGGAAAATTAACATGTATGAAGCCTAGATATATCCTGCAGCTCAGCTACAGTCATCCACATGTGTTTCTGGTTTAAGTTATACCTCACTCTGGCAAGGATTCAAAGAGCAGCAGTGGAAGTGACTCTGAGTCTGGGACTTGACTCAAGTAAATGGATGCAGCTCCACTGAGAGAACCTCAGCTAAATCAGCTAATAATGTGTGCTGCATTTCTAGAAACATGTATTTCTAGGGGTTTTCTCCCTTTCACTTCCTCTGTATCCAATCAACTCTTCTTCACAGGAGGAGTAGAGTCCATACCTTAGCCACAGACTTCAGTCCTATAACTGTGTGTGAACTCCTTTGTAATGCCAAAAAAAAAAAAAAAAAAAAAAAAGAGAGATTAAGCATTATTATATTCAGGAAAAAGTTCATGTTTCTATCAGATTGTTTTTAATTTTTGCAATTAAGAGGATTAATCATGTATTTATAAATAGATAAGATGAGGACACCATGTGATGAGTATGTGTGTGTGTCTTTTGTGTGTTTGCACACACATATAGGTGCAAGGTATGTATGTGAGAAAAGTATTTCATTTAAAAGTAACTCAATAAGTAAACAATTTACAGTACTGGAACAAACTACTCTTTCGCAGTTAAGTAGGTAACTTTTCATACTACAGCATGAATAAACTGAAATGTGGAGAAAATCATCTCTTAGGTTGCTTCAGCATTTTCTCTCAGAAGACTGAAGTACGTTTGTAGCTTTTTTACCCCCATTCCTTTGCTTTTAGTGGTGCATTGCCTCCTTTTCACATAACTTTATTCATAGTTAAACTATACTTTTTTTTTTTAATTTTAAAACTTTTTTTCAGGGACTCAGGACTTTCTGTGAGAAGGATTTTTCAAATGGTGAGAATTTATGGAAAGAAGGCCAACACATTTTTCTTTTATAGCCTAAATATATAGTCTAAATTTTCCATAATTCCATGTTTTATATAGCTTAAAATATGCAAAATGCAGCCTTTGTCCTAACTTCCATAAAGTAATTTCTAGTAGCAAAAATGTTCTCAAATTTTCAAAATGTCTCAGTGTTTCACAACTATTTTATTGAATTCATTCTCACAGGACAAGGATCTGCTGCTCTATGCAATTAATTCTTGATGAAGTGAGGCACAGATGAATGAAATTTGAGATCCAAAAAAACCCTTAAAATTCAAACTAAGCACTCATATCCTAGAGACCGAGAAAAAACCTTACCTGGGTGAATAAGCACATGAGCATCCTTATGTTGCCAGGTGTTCGCCAAACAAAAGTAATTTAGGATCCAGAAGTACAGCTACTGGACCTCTCACATGCTCAGCTAATATAACAGACTCAGTACCCACATTCTTGTAGGGTTTCACACACACACATACCTGTGCCTAAGTGCCAGATGGGCCAAAATTGAAGAGGTTATGTTAACATCACCTTGTCTCCCCTACTGTTCAAGGTACAGGTCACAGTCTTCACTTAAAAATGCAGGAGTACAGAAATCAAGCTGTGATACGGGATCATCAGCCAAATCCCAGGTTCTGTGATCTGCTTCAGCAATTGCTCATATATTTTGCATGCAAGAATGAAGAAATGATACTAAAGATGACTTAAATGACATCACAGAGGGATCAGCTTTGACCTGGAAATCCCAGTTTCACACAGGCTTCAAATTAGAACAGAATGGGATATGTTTACTTCTAGAACAGAGGCAAGATTTGAGTTATATTCCTATGACCTGTGTTTCCTAGTTGTAGTAGTTGTGGTTTCCTACATCTATACTAGTTGGTTTAATGAGCAAGATTTATTGTCTGGACCTGTGGGCAAGAGGCACAACAGAGCTCATACTCCCGTGGCTAAGGTCTCTGCACCTAAACTGAAATTAAGCCCCTCCTTTATCATTTGGGACAAGCCAGTACAGGGTGAAGTGAAAGCACCCTGCAACCCATCCCAGCAGCAGCTGGGTATCACATAGGAGAGCTGCAGCTTCTGGGAGAAGCTACAGTCAGCAATGCAAATGAAGTAAGCATAGGTGACAGCAGCTCAGGTATTTGGGGCTGTACCCCCAGTCAAGAGGTCTGTAGCAATCCAGGAATATGTCCCACATTTCACTGGTTCCCTAACTATAGCACAGTCTTTCATTTTCTTATATTTGTTGCTTAAATGACTAATCAAAGCAGACTGGGGACTATTTAGAAGAATATAACAAAATTGTTTGTGTCCAAGCTCTGCCAGGTTTTGCAGCTAATAGACAAAGGTGTGAAAGGAGCATTTTCTTAATCCAATCAGGCAGACATTTATCTAAGTAAATGAAGATCTAATGTAGCTCAGTTTACCACTCCCACAGCGACCCCTCTACCATGGTACCTTTGCATACATACTTCCATACTTTTCATCTCATCCAAAAGTAAGAGTCTAAAGTTAGTCAGATGAGTTACTTCCTTATATCACATTTTTTCTCTATCTGAAGGGAGCTGGTAGGACTACTTCTAACATAGATATCTATAATGCAGGTTTCTAAAACTGGGTAGTGTGAAGCTCAGACTCAGTGCTTGCCTTCCTCAGCATGGATGCTATCCTCAGCAAGATGGATACCTGCAACTACAAAGTATAGTATGTGTTCTGTGATGATGAAGTTTACATAGATACCTAATTGCATAAGGAGTCCAGGAAAGTTTTGAAACAAAAGTTGAGCTATACTGTAGGTGCAGAAAGTTCTATTTAATCAGCACAGTATGAAGGCTTTCTAGATCTATTTGCCAGCATCCCTGCTTAATCCAACATCGTATATATCTCATAGTACGATCACCAAACAATAACAGGCCAAAGAGTAGGATAGATGTATTGCCAAAAAAAAAAAAAAAGGGTGAGGATTCATACCTGCAATACAATCAGTAATTCTCTATTCCAGCACTGGTTATTTCGCTATTTGGCAGGCATGTCATTTTGCAGCAAATAATGGATGACCTGGTTGCAGCAGAGTTGTTCAGGAACAACCTAGTCCTTGAACAGTAGAAACTCAAAAATTTGAGTAGAAATTCAAAAAAACTCAAAGCTCAAAAGAGAGTTTTTGCTTACTTCTCTGTTTCCATTTTTACATTCACCACCAGCTAGGCTGAAGGTGCAAACAGTAAAAATTAGACCTATGGCAACCTGCCTAGGGAACACTTAGACAGGTTTCATTTTAAGTCTAGTGCAACACCATTTCTTTCATTGGCCGATTTGGGATCTTTTCTTTGGTTTTTGTTTGTTTGTTTGCAACTGGCTTTCCAGTTAAAAGATAGACTGAAAACTAGTGAACACTGAGCAAAATAAATTTTCAGATGACATAAAAAGAATGGGGAAAGGATACTATGTTTGGAAAGATTAGAAAGGAAAATATCTCAGTAACATATTTTTTCTTAAAAGAGAAGACTTTAATATAGGTTAGCTTATGCTTATTTTAATATAACAGGAGTAGCAAAATGATAGGAGGGTGACACATTCAGTAGTAGATTTTGGATATGTACAGTGAAATGGGGAAAGTTTGAAAGTAGTGATTCCAGTAAGAAATTCCAGACTACAATTTAGTGATTCTTTAGTCTGTTTTTTTGAGGAGGAACTTCTTTACTGTAGGGGTCACAGAGCACTGGAATGGGCTCCCCAGAGAGGTTGTGGAGTCTCCTTCTCCAGAGTTTTTCAAAACCCACCTGGATGTGTTCCTGTGTGACCTGTGCTAGATTATATGATCTTGCTCTGGCAGGGGTGTTGGACTCGAAGATCTCCAAGGTCCCTTCCAATCCCTGACATCCTGTGATACCTGTGAAATTAGGCAACATGAAAAGGATGGACATTTACGTGGTGAACTGATTGAAGCTGAGAGCTTACAGCTTGAAAGGGGAAGTTTTGCAGTCCAAAGTTTGTCTGACTACTTTGTCAGGCAATTCAGGTTACTACACAGCCAGAAAACAAGTTAAAAAAAAAAAATCAGTGGTTTAGTGAACAAGATGGTTCACCAAAGAGTTAGATGAGAGCCCAACCTGGCAAAAGAGGGACTGCACAGAGAGGACCACATGGGAATGGAACCACCTTTTTTGGCAGCTGTTGAGATGTCAGACCAGCTCAGTTCATCTGATGCGACTGTACCATAAGTAGGAACATCACTGAGTCCTTCAAATAGTTTGTCTTTAAAATCCACTAAACTGATCATACTTCACTCTGGGAATACACAGACACGGATACCACATGATGCAGGATCACATTAAGAGAAGACTGTATAAGTACTACAGAAACAGTAAGGTGCTTGTTTCTCAGCCTAGGATTGTCATTTATTTAAACTGTTTCACTCATGGTCATAACAGAGAAACTCTGTAAAGACTAGCTCACTAAAGGCAGTAGAGCTCCCACTGCTTTTCCAGATAGCTTATATGGTCATCTACATGTGCCCATACATTGTTATGTCAGTTATTCCCAGTATCATCAGTGAATCAAGCAAGAAAGTTTTGAAAAATCACCAAAAAAACCACTTTTAAATTTTTTTTAGTTATGTGAACAAATTTTAGATCTTAGTTGGTTTCATAACTTAAGATTTTTAATTCAGTCATCTGTAAAGACTTTCTGTAGTGTATTTTTGTGGTTTCTCAGAATCTTACAGTTTTGTGGAAGTACCTAAGTAGACGGCAAACACATAACCATGAGTCATTAATTAATTTAAACTAAATTTTAAATTTTCACTAGAATAATAGGAATAATAGACAGGTTTTTAATTCAGTCCTGCCAGTCAAAAGGATTTGCATAGAAAAAAAAAATTAAAAAATTCTTCCTCCCTTTTGAAAACAAATCTTAGGAACAGATGACTGATTGCTTTACAAGTATGTCAATGGTTATATGATCAGTACCTGCACATTTATGATACAGCTAGTTCAGTATTCAGTATTCATTTACCAAACTATAGCACATAGAGAAACAATACAGTTTTCACACATTTATTGTTTGTGTTTCATTCATTGTTCATATACACACATTAAAACACAGGCTTGCTCAAATGCACGTATGACACATAAAACATAGGCTGGCCCTTCTGAGGCATCAGCACTGCCCCAGAAATAAGCAGGAAGGCTAGGATCATTCTGTGCATCCATCAGCAACTCCCATGTCAGTAAAAAAGACAAGTCAACTACTCATTCCCAAGGGGACAGCCATAGGAGGTTAAGTCCAGGATATGATTTCAGCCTGTGAATGCTACTACCACATGGGAGAGTAAAAAAATAATCAGACAAGCTTTTCTCCAGCTTTTCCCCTGTCAGCCAGAGCAGGAAACCCCCACTCATCATGTTGTGGACTATGAATCTTCCCCAGAACTGAACTCCCCCCAGGCCCTGAGGCAACTTCACTTCCCAGGTCAAACACACCAGAGCTGGCTATGGTGTTGTCTACCCAGCATCACAGTGCTTACAGCACATTGCTTGCTTAGGCAGAGACTGCTATGTGCTTAATTTAATACAACAGCCTCCTGCCTGCTCAATGGGAACTGTGTGGTTACTGCAATTATTTCATGTTCACACTACAAGGGGGAGGGCAGAAGAAGGGCTTTTCCCCATTTTTTTCTGAGACCTCATAATTTTAAGTGTAGATTCTGAGAGCGGAACTGCCAGTGGAGCCCAAGAGAAGAAACGTAATGATGAAGGAATCCTATTGCTGCAACAGCAGCACTGCCACATGGCTAACTCACTGGAACAAATCACACTATTGCTCTCCAACCCTCTCCTTAAGACACAAGCAAACGTGGCTCAGCAGTAAGTTCTCCAAATCAGAGCTTCAGTTCTCAGATAGAGGAATTTCAAGGAAACTTTGCCACAGTCCTTTTAGGATTTGTAGGCTTCCTTATTAAAGCATTTCCTCATCTTTTTTTTCTCCCTTATCTTTATGCTTCCAAGTCTCTTTTCTGAGGGCCTGTCTGCCAAAGCACTCTGCGATCATGCTGATAGGAATCAGAACAATCTCTTCAAGACTTACTTCTCTTCAACTTCTGTACCACCAGGTCCATAGGCCACAGATAGGTGTTTCTGACCATGCTCCTCTTTGGAAACTGAAGTACTGTTAATAAATTTTTCAGCCTGTTTGGTGGTAGTTGCAATCTAACTGTATTTACTCCAGACTAATAAGAAGTGAAAAGGTAACAGCATTATCTGATATGCAATGCAATTAAAAGAGAATGCAATTCAAGCAGTTTACTCAAGCAATTTCCAACATTGGCATCTCAGCAATAAACTCTCAGCTGTTTTAAAAGACAGTCTTCATAAAATAAATCTATGGCTTTATCAAGGTGCTGAACCCAATTTTCTGGAGAATTAAGTATTTCTGATAATTTACTGTATAAAATATAAGCGTGGGTTTTGTTGTTTGGGTTTTGTTTGTTTGTTTTGTCGCTGTTGTTGTTGTTTCATATGCACAAAATGATTGACATGATAAAAAATGGGATATATACTTTTTAAGAGTTTGTTATCAACCAACCAAGGTCATTTGAGCTATGCCTGACTGGCATACAGAGTTTTGATGTTTGTAAGAACAGCAAGGCAGGGAAATTAAAAGGGTTAAAGTTTTGAAAGACGATCTGTTTGGGAGTAACCCTACCCCAAGCTATAGGAACCAAAGTAACATGAACTGCCAGTGAGTTTCAGCCAGACTGATTGCTGTCTGTAAACATACACCAAAGCACTTTACAATTTCACAATTTAATCCTAATTTCAAAAACATTTTGTATTTTTCTTTAATTGCAGGTCCCGGAGTCAGGTGATTAAATGTGCAAGAAGTGCAGTGCACATGCTGCAATTATGCTGAATGAATTGCCACTGAAGGCTAAAATGAGAGTTTTATTGGACATTGTGTTTAAATAAGAGAGGACTTCCAGATGCCACAGCCAGATAGAGGCTACAGTTGAACCAGTCCCTCCCTGCTGCCTTTCATACATATCTTAGAGTTAACAGATATATTTAGTTCTTTAATGTGTCTGGTTAAAAAACTATGAGTCATGTGGATGTTGCTGAAAGGTAAATGGTTATTATGCTGACCAAAGGGTGTGTCCTCTGAGATTTCAACTTTGGGGTCCATGTTTATATGCTGTAAGCAAACTGTCCACGAAAATGCTGCACAATACTGGTGAGAATTAGAAGAGCAGGAAACCGTAAAGTTTCTACTATCAAAAGTGGGTTTTAACAAAGCATGTAATTCATCTCTGGGTTATTTTAAGCCCCCTACTTTTCAGGTAAGCCCAAGAGTGCTGCTGACCATTTCTGCTCAGACTTCCTCTAAGACTAACACTCCTTCTATTCTTCTGAAGGGCTCCATGAAAGGAGTGTTTTAAATACAAGTACTTGCAGTCAGTAATGTCTCTTATTAACACCAAGAGGTTCATAGTGACTTCTCTCCCCCCCTCCTCTTACTACACTTCAGAATAAGGACAATATTCAGTATGAACTATCTCTGCCTGAATACTGAAATCAAGGAGTTGCAAGCAGTTTTACTAAGAGGAAGGAGGAGGAAATGGCTGCAGCTATAAAGAGCATTCAGAAGGCTGGAGAGATACTGTACTTCCCAACAGCTGCATTGCATCAAGACAAACCACAAAATACTTTTGCAGCAGCTCCCTAGAGCACAGTGGAAACAAAAGCCAGACAAGGCTGTTTTGGGTTGGTTGTTTTTTGGTTTTTTTTTCCATGGTGGAGGATAGGAGGGAGAAGGGGACAGAAAGTAAAAAAAAAAACAACAAACAAACCCACCTTGTACCAATATACCACTGTGTATACACTGCTGTAAATATATAGATAGCTGGCAGTAGTGCACCTCAGACGCTACCCATTTGCTGTGATTTATGTGCTGAGTTTATAGGGTAGAATTAATGGAGTAGTCAATTACAGTATTAATCTACTAGACAGCAGCAAATGTAAAGGAATATCTGAAGATATAAATAACTTTTATTCTCATACCAGTGGCACTCTGAAGAAATGTCATTTAATTTACTAATTAACTCAGATTAAAACTAGTATGTATGATGGAAGCTTTATGTTCCCTTTCAGAAAACTGATGCCAGTTATTCTGCTTGTGTTTTTATTCTTGTACTCTGACTCTTCATGGAGATTTAGACCCTGTTGTAGTAAGAAAAAGATACACTGAATGTCTGTGGCAATGACTGTAGCTGTTCAGATACTTAACTTATAATGAGAGGGTTAAGAAAAATAACTCCTCCCCAGGACCTGAAAAACTTCAGCTGAAATCATAAGAATGTCTGAGCTGAAGTCCTGTCTCCCTCCCTGCCCCCATTCTTCAGACTGCACTTTACTTAAATAAACTATTTGGGTTGGAAAACATTCCTTAGGTCTATTCTGACTCATGATTTCGCTGCTGCTTTAGAATCTTTGAAACAGCCGGCAACTTGTCAAAAGTTTCACTCTACCTAACCTGCTGGGGGAAAAAAAGGCAGCTCCTCAGTTCCTTGAGCACAGAGAGCTCAGTCCGAACAAAGTCATGACTTGAAGTGCTGGCTGTTGCATGATACATGAGGAGGGAATATGGGCTCTTTCCTAGATTTCCTAATTAGACTCTCAGAGGGACATGGGCTGTTGCAGTATTGGTTATGAAAAACTACTTCAGTGCGGTTTAATACCTACATCAGTGACATAGATAGCAGGAACAAGTGCACCCTCAGTGAGTTTGCAGACAACACCAAGCTGAGTGGTGCAGTTGACAAACCTGAGGGATGGGGTGGCATCTAGGGAGACCTAGACAAGTTTGAGAGATTGGCTCATGTGAACCTCATGAAGTTCAACAAGGGCAAGTGCAAGGTCCTGCACCTTAATCAGGGCTATCCCCAGTATCAGTACAGGCTGGGGGATGAACAAAGGGATTGAGAGCTACCCTGCAGAGAAGTACTTGGAGGTACTGGTGGATGAAAAGCTGTATGTGAGTCAGTAATGTGTGCTCACAGCCCAGAAGGCCAGCTCTATCCTTGGCTACATCAAAAGAAGCATGGCCAGCAGGTCAAAAGAGGTGATTATTCCCATCTGCTTCACTCTGGTGAGACCCCACCTGAGGTACTGCATCCAGCTCTGGAGTCTTCAGCACAGAAAAGAGATAAACTTCTTGGAGTGGGTCCAGAGGAGGGCCACAAAAATGATCACAGGGCTGGAACATCCCTCCTATGAAGACAGGCCAAGAGTGTTGGTGTTGTTCAGCCTGGAGAAGAGAAGGTTCCAGAGAGACCTTATTGTGGCCTTTTGGTGGTTAAAGGGAGACTGTAAGAGGGGGACAGTCTTTCTAGCAGGGCCTGTTGTGGCAGGACAAGGTGCAATGGTTTTAAACTAAGAAAGGGTAGGTTTAGACTAGATAGATGGAAGACATTTTTTACAGTGAGAGTGTTGAAACACTGGCACAGGTTGCCCAGAGAGGTGGTAGATGCCCCATCCCCGGCAACATTCAAAGCCATGTTGGATGGGACTCTGAGCAACCTGATCTAGTTAAAGAAGTCCCTGCTCACTGCAGGGGGCTTGGACTAGATGACCTTTAAAGACCCCTTCCAACGAAAACCATTCTCTGATTCTATGATTTTATGATTTTGCATCCAGCTTTTTTTTTTTCCTTTCTTTAAAAACAGATTTTGGGACCAATCCATCAAACAGTAACCCTCAACCTGTTCAGATAAAAAGCTGACCACTCCAACAGAAAACTTTTGGTGTAACAGGCAGAGATTTTCTGGTATTGATAGCACAGCAAAACCATAATTTCATTAAGATTACTGTGTGTTTACTTACCAGACAGTTCCATGAAGTACAGATGTAAGTCCTCCTTCTCATAAAGAGCACAATGAACTTCAACAGTTGCAGTTTTAGATGTAAAAAGGTATTGACCTCATCAAATTAGTGGTTTAAGATATGTTTATGTATCAACTGTTTATGTTATTGTCTATATGCACAAAGTTCATGTAAACTGCAAGCTAATAAAATTTACCTTATCCCTTAAGGAAATAGAGTTATAGCAATCTCATTTTCTCATGTTCATCATGCTCTGAGACACTGATCTCAGCTCAGCTGGTGCCAGATTATTTATTAAACCACCTGCACACAGTATTTCATATCTTTATACAAAGACCTGTGAAAATTGATAGGGGTCTTTGTTTCTTTTGCCAATTAGTGTGACTACAGAGTATTTTATTCCAAGGAATGGTGTTTACTTCATCTGCATTCAAAGGGCAGACAGTATGGTAAAGAAACTATTCTAATACCTTATAGCAGTGAAGCACAAGAGCTTATAGAAAAGAAAGTGAAGAATCTTCTGTATGAACTGGAGCAAGCCAATCCACTTGAAGTCCAGGACCTGCAGCTCTCCATTATTAGCTTTTAGTCACAAGTAGCTCATGGAGAACAACCCAGAAATCAAGTTTGCACCCACTCCCTGCAAAGCCAGCTCTATCTGTTAGTACAGCTCCACCACAATCATTTCCACACAGCACATTGCTTCTTGTTCTCTCACAGCTGGCACACAGATGCAGCTCCTGGCCAATGAGGAGAGAAGCAGATGTTTGGTGCCAGGTGAACAGCAGCCATTTCACAAAGCTCCTCACCTTCCCTCTGCCTCTTTTCCACATGCTACCTGAGCACAACCTGATTGAGCCTAACTGCTTCCCCACCACACAGCACCCAGCTTTGAAAGGTGCTAATGTGTGTAGGACTGAACCTTAAAAACAGATTATATAACATATATATACATACAGGTATACTTGGAAGACAAAGGTTGCCTTAAGCTGTCTCCCAGCCTTGGCCACAACCCCTCTAGGCGCCTCGCTACATCTTTTTCCTGCATTTCATCTTCTACCCGTGCATTGAAATGCAAGTAGTTTTTACATTATGCCTACTCATGAGACTTCTGCAAATCTCTCATCAGCATGATCATACAGCGAAATAGGTGTCAGCTGGCTCTCTGTAAACACACATATTGTTCAAATTAGGTCTAGAAGACAAAGGCTTCCTGTTTTCACTGGTTCTTTTACAGCCATACTTGACGGCTAAAGTCTCTGCAAGTAACAATATAATTGACTTCTGGCAAACTCATTAAGAAATATATGTAAGAAATAAAAAGAATAGCTAGAGCCCAACCACCTTGCTGTGTTTCAGAGCTAGTGTCCCAGGCCTTCAGAACCATAATCAACCACAAATTTTCCTCCACAATTTCTTTAGAACTGACTAATATAGAGCTGGTCATTAAGGCAGCATCTTTCCAGATCTTAATGGCCAGACAGCCTTTGCAGATACCTTCCTAGCCTGAAGAAGACTGAAACGATGAATTATATCTACTATTTAATTCAGGTCGCAAGAATGCCACTTCCCAACCTTACTTATTGTTATGCCAACCCAGTAATAAATAAGGCCTGACATTCTCTTTAGTGGAAGTATAAATATTCAAGGATCACATACACCAGGGGTATGCAGTCTAACAGAAGTGTACAGGTGATGACTGAAATGTAGCTCTTAAAGTATTAATTACTTGGAGAGATGTAAAGCCCAGGTGTAGCTGGAGCTGAGTGAATAGACAACTGGCATTAGAGCTCAGCCACCGGGTCTCCTTTGCCAAAGCGTTAACATTTCTGTGTCAGTTTAAATTAAGGCAGGGCTGACTATCAGAAAATACTTAACACCACTGTTGAACTTTGTATCTTCAAAGACCCGTGCCAGCATGAAACTATTAGCATGCATCACACATCTGTAAGTCATGTAAATGAAGGCTCGTCCATGCATTATGCAGAGGGAGAAACAGGAGCCAGGAGGTAAATTGTCAGAATTTAACTGGTAAATCAAGTAGCTTCAGATGATAAATGCTTGACTGCTGGTCTTATGGCAAATACCATCATGCTGCTTTTATATGCAACCTGTATGCAAATGTTCCATATGTTTCAGGAAATGAAGAAATTATCTGGAAGTTTAATGGCCCCTTGAAATTATGAGATTCTAAAATCTGTTAAATTGGCAAATAGGGACTGTTGAATATATTAGTGATCTGAAAACTGAATATTGGTGCATGCAACTTGATTATCATGTAACTCATTAGTTAAATTTCTGAATGGAATTTGGTTTAGCTGGTAAACCAGGGCATGAGAAGTAAAACAGTAAAGTAAGTTGGAAAACAAGAGAAGAAAACAATGAAATGTACATTGCAGGGAGTGAATGTAAAGGTATTCTTCACATTTCTCAGTCTCATTTTGGCAAGGATATTGAGAATAAGAGCCAAAGTACTGTCATTTTTAGTCATGTGATTCTTGCATTCTCTGGTGTGTTTTGATAGATTCCCCCAGGTGTAAATGTGACCGTTATTTAGTTCTGGACCTCTAATAAGTGAGTCCCTGTTCCTGCTCAGACCTTAGTTTAGGACCAATTTGTACTTTGATAAGAACTGAAAACCTGAAATCCATGCAAAAATTGATATGGTTTTATTTTTAAGGAACAACTTTAAAATGCAGTTCTATATGCAAACAAATTATCTAGAAGTTAGATTTTGGGTTTTTTTAGCTTTTTTTTTTTTTACTTAGATAAAACAGAACCGAGAAAATAATATTGGTAGAAAGAGGATTGTAGGTGTAGGAAACGAAGTTAATCGTAGGGAAAATATGAAGATATTGGGAGTAAGGATTATTAAGAAAAAAATAATTTTCAATCATCAGTCTAGAGAAGGAAATTAGACTAGGATATAGTTGGAAATGGTTATTTATTCTTACATATTCCTGTTTTTACCACAGATACTCACTATCTCCTTTTAGTGTGTTGATAGTTTTTATAGGCAGGCTAATGCCTGTGTGGCATCTTCACTTCCAGCCCTGGAAGAAAGGGTTTCCCCCCCACCATCTTTGACATATCCCCATTGCTCAGTCCAGGAACAAAGGCCAGCAATTATAAGATAGAATTGCACCCACTGAATGTGGGATATCCCATGAAAGGTGTTCTACTTATTGGCAACTTGTAAAAGCCTGAAGCATTGCCTTCAAACCCCTCTGATTCTTTTTTCTCCTCACTTGCCAAGTTGTTGTTGGAAGAAGTCAATGCACTGCACCAAAGCTGCAGAGAAAGAGGCTTGCAAGGGGAAGAAGACTCAGACATGTCTTTTGTAGCCTTGATTCCCATGAATGCACCAGCAGGTCAAATACCTGCTATGTGGTGGATTTGTTACCTATGTGTTACATAAAATCTTTCTATAATTCAGTCTATCTTCTATAGTACATAAGGAATTTTGTTGTTCTAGATCTGATCTGATCCGCAAACAATAATGAAAAAACACATCGTAGGATAAAATAATATTTCTTTTAGCTAAATATATTGGAGGACTTTTCTAATTGTGAGTTATCTTCTATTTCTGCTGAACTCTTTCCTTCTGTATTTCCTCAAATGGGGATGGAAGGGAACTCTACACTATTCTTTAGGTTATCCATTTTTAAAGTCAAATTTGTGAATTATGAGAATTTCTCATGAGCCAAGTTAACCCACAAGCAAATTAACCCTTGCTCATCAGGTAGGATGGTTCTGTTTCCACAGTTTTCTTGTTGACTTAAAATAGAAGAAATTCCACTGCTTCCCTATTGCTGTTTAAGGAAATCCTAGGATATTACCAGTTTTATGACAAAAGTCACTGTTCAGACACAGTCTATGCAGTTAATATTATATAAAGATTAAGAATGTCATTCCTCTTATCCTAAACTTATGTTTGTGCATGAAGAAGAGACAGCAAACTTGTGTGTTTCCCTTCAGTAAAGCTCTTCCTTTCAATAGGTACAGCAGTTACAGCAGCTTGGGAAGAGCTGAAAAATATAAGAGTTTGGAAAAAAAAAAAGCATTAAAAGTTCATCTGGGCAGCTCAAGTCAGAAATCATCTGGAATGTGGCAACTCTTGGTTGCAGGCTAAGTTATGGATTTGGAAGCAACTAAGGAAAAATAAATTAACCCAAACCAAGAAAAAAAGAGAATTCCTGTAAAGCTAATATACACATTCTCTGCTGCAGTTTGCTTTTCCCTTTGTTACCACTCAGACTCCTCTGATGATCAACTATCAGTACAGTGAGGTTGGATTTTGAATGTGATGAACAAGCAAATCTTGTCCTGAGCTGATGATGCAGAATATACAATGAGGATGGAATTTTGAACCATGCATCTACCTAAGCTAAAAGCATAAAATTCTTGTAGTATTGGAATATTAGAACTTGCAAGACTGAGTGCACTGAGATGTGCATAAAGATTGCAAAGGTCTTGAAAGCTTGGACACAGCTCATGCTGCCGGTGCAGTGATAGAGTTTGAGCACCAACGAGGACATCTCAATATTTAAAACTAATAGAGATAAAAGTCCGAGTATTTACTACAGAAAATAATGAACTAAGGCTTCCACATTCTCTGTCTGAATGCAAATAGCTTCAAGCAATAATTTCTAAGAGCATTTAAACTGAGATGAAGTTTATAAACCAAATTTGAAGGACACACACACAATTAGACCAAAAGTACACGGCAGCTCTCAGAAAAGCTGAAAGCTGCCTTCATTTGAATGTCTTTCAGTTTCATGACAAGCATATGGAGGGAGGCGTATTTCACTTGCAACAAAAATGTTTACTTCATTTCAAGGAAACAGTGTTATGTGATGGCTGAGAGCTTGCCTTCAGCTGTCTGCGTAATCCTCAGTCTAAATCTGATAGGGCTAGAGCAGAAGAATGGATATAGCTATATGTTCTCTCATAAAGGGCAATCTTTTAATTTTCAGTTCAGCCAAATGTAAGACAGCTTGAATCAAGCTTGTAGCTAGCTTGCTTTGCTTTCACATGTTCAAGGGAACTGTAGTAGACATGACCCCTCCACTTCTTGTTTATAGCAGTTTTGTAACACAGAGGTTTGAACACAGAGTTTATAACACGTTGCAGTTTGAAACCTTTCAGAGTAGCCTTCCAAAAGCCAAAGACCTATTAAATTGTAATTACTCATTTATTTAGCCAGTTTGGTTTGGTTTGGAAGCACTTTAACCCTTTGTTGCCTTGCTTCTTTTCCATTCTACGAGACTGTTTTGGTACCAATAATTTAAGAAAACATTTTTAATTTGGATAATCTCTGAAGTGATTGCAGCCTGTGGTTCCAGCCATGTGACCAGTGCAGGAGAGGCTGAGCTGCTGCTCAATCACTTCCTGAGGCTTCTGTTGCAGCCCTATATAAACTTTGTAGGAGAGAGAATGGAGAGCTGCCACTCTTTATCCATCAGGACTAGTTACTAACAAAGAAAGCTAATACTAAGAAGGTATTTTGTGCTGAAGAGTGTCAACAACATTCAGTAAAATGTATTTTTGGTCTGAAGGCATGACAGTCCTCAGCTAGGGGACACCTGCATTCTCTCTCTATGGCTGTCCATTGCATCCCCTCTAACCATTAACCTTGTAGCCCACCTCAGTGAAACTGATGGAAGAACCCACAAGGATACCAAGAATCTGCAAGCTGCATGAAACTGGAAGGTATGTAAAGGGAAAAAAATAAAATCAGCAACTGCAAGAGGGAAAGGCTGCAGAGTAAGTCAGAGCTGGACCAGTTTGAATTACCAGCAGACTAATCTGTACAAATATGCTGGCCTGCTTGGGGCTCACCTGAGCATTGACTGATTTTTGGCCAGCTGATAGTTGCACAAGAAGTAGCCGAGCCTAGTGAGAAGGAGCAGGTATAAAAGATGTGAGATGATAAAATGGGAGAAGGGAAGAGATGAGATATTTAGGATGTATGCCACATCTATCTGTAAGGTCTATCGATTCCACCACTCATGAAATCATCTGCATTTTTTACAAAACTGTATGCAATTATGATGGACAATGACCTATTAAACTGTATTAAATGCTTTTAACAATGCACAATCAGCTTTAAGAGTGGTCATAGGGAGGAACACCACCATATTGTATGTCATTTATTGATTCTATCACTGAAAATGGGAACACTGTGATGTACAAGTAATTCTGGGACACAGCAAGCTCCTGCACTCAGCTAAGCTTACATGCATCTGCAGAGATTTCATATTTGCATCTGGGTGACATGAGCATTTGTGTCACAGTTTAGGGTTAGGGCAGCCCCTTAGACCTATAACAGACACTCTCTGTTAACCCCCCTCCCTCCCCAAAGGGGAAGAG
>JANIJG010016644.1:0-43145 GCA_024611175.1 Megaceryle torquata | reverse complement strand
TTACATTTTTTTGTTCTATCTTTCAAACTTCCTGGAAGATTTAACATATTTCCTTTGGAGATTTTTTCAGTTAGAACTGAAAATAAAAATTATATATAACAAAATGTATTATTTAATTAGTTTGAAAACCATTAAGAGCACTGTTCTATTGTGACATACAAGATATTCACAGAGTGTTGAGAAACTTACTATGCAAAGTAAACTTTTTTTCCAAATATGTGTGTAAGTTAAAGCAGTAGCTGCTAAAGGATTGCTGAGAGCCATTCCAAACAGATTTGATACAGTAGCTTGCTGTCATCTACTACTTTGGTAAAAGAATGGAGCCCTTTCTCTCCCCATTTCTGTCACGTAGCTCCAACCTGTCTCTCAATGCTAAAATGGTTTGGTAGGCTGCCTTTCTGTTTCTCCTGGTAATTCATTAATATTCTTTTGAAAAAGGTCATGATAAAAATGTTTTCTCAGTTATCTACACAGCAACATTTTCCAGTCGTCATTCTTTTTAAACAAACGTAATCTTAATGACCAATTTCCTTTGTTTTTTTCAGGAGGAAGAAGGGTGGTGGTAGAATGCAGAAAAGTAGTAAGGCTGTAAGGAATTATGAATGTGTCAGGGAAGCTAGGAGATTGCAAATGTTTGAGCCCTCCTGTTAGGATGTGAAATGGACTGTTGGTGTTGAAAAAGCAATACTACCCATTCTAGAACTGTGCAGACAGGAGTCTTCAAAACTCTGATAGGTTTTAGAGTCAGAACTGAAATAGTGGTATATGGTATACTCCCTGCAAGATTCTCTCACCTCATCAGCATTCAGAGATGACTTTTCATTTTTAAGCTAAGATTTATTTGAGAGCTAAATTCTAATGAATGTCTTGTGTTGTGAGGTCAGAAGGTCATAGAAAAAATAATAATCCTGAGGAATGTACCAATGGAAAAACGTTAGATAATTTTTATAGATTCTGAGAAGTCATTATTCACAACTCTGCAATTTTTTTGAGAGATTTGAGTATGAGCCAACCCATCCTGAAATGTATGAGATGGATGCGAAGGCTTTTCATGAGAGAAGTGTTGGCTTAAGATCTATGGAGAACTTGTGCTGGGATACACATATTATTATGTTTTCAGTAGACTGCTCTGCATCTTCTGGATATTAAATTGAATGAAAGAGAAACCAGTGCAATGACAACTCTTTAAATTGCCTTAAACTATTGCAAGGTTTCCTTTGCACTTTTTCTTCTTAGAACACGTTTGTTAGCATGATTGTCATCTTTTGCTGTAAAGGTCTTGGAAGTAATACCAAATTGCTGGTTTGTGTGATTTTTTTTTTTTTTAATATTAATTTACTTTTTTTCTTATTATTTCTCTGAAAGCTAGAATATATATTAGCCACCACTAATAAAGATAAAAATATTTTTGTTTACCCACTAGTGATGCTTTTGGTTTTTTAGACTACCATTACCCTTATTTTTTTTTCTTACTCAAAGGATTAACGTCATCTTATGAAGACTTGAGTTTGTGTCCCATTTATGAACTGATTGCTCTGTATAAGCTGAAGCGTGCGCTCTAGTTAGGTCCTGAAATCTATTATAGAAAATTATTTAAATATACTTCCAACTTAAAGCAAACAGTAGACTTTCCAGTGCCAGCAAGGTTCCTCAATTGTTCAAAGGTTTGTTGCTGAAGATTCTCAACCGGACCAAAGTTTTATATTAAAATTGTCTTTGCTTATTGCTAACACACTTCAATTAGTGGAGCATGACTGCTGTGTGTCCTGCGTGAGTCTGTGATGTCTCATGCAGTGCTGATATTCTGCAGGGAGTGAGAACAGAATGTTGTTTGGTCTCATCCCATTTTTTTTATTGACTGAAGCTCACTTCAGTTTGAGATCTTCCACTTTTGATGTAAATGTAACATCTTAACTCTGTTTTGGGTTTCTGAATTTGGTTTGCTTACGTAGTAACAACTGCCAGCAACGGCACTGGGCACTGCTTTTATGCGGCAGCAGCTCTCAAGGCCAAACTCTTTTATCTGCTTGTAATTGCACACTTAACTGTGTGCCATAACTCTCTCTATACCTATTGCCCATGTAAAAGGCACGTGGCTTATATTGCAGGTAAGCATCTCTGAAAGGCATTGCTGCTGATGCCTGTCACTTTAGGTTTTTCATGCTAGCAGTGGTACATGTACTACAATTTACCATAACTTGTTTCTATGCTTGTAATATATGTTTATATTATTACTGAATGTTCTAGGTCTATCGGGTGCTGGGAAGACTACAGTGAGCATGGCACTGGAGGAATATTTAGTATGCCATGGCATTCCATGCTACACATTGGATGGTGACAATATTCGTCAAGGCCTTAATAAGAATCTTGGCTTCACACCAGAAGATAGAGAAGAAAATGTCCGTCGTATTGCTGAGGTTGCTAAACTCTTTGCAGATGCTGGTTTGGTGTGCATTACTAGTTTCATCTCTCCTTATACCCAGGTAAATCTGAAAAACCTTTAGATAAAGCGTAGGGAAAATACAAAATGCAAAATGTCACTCCATTTTAACTATAGAAATCCCTTGCTGCTTTTAGCCAGAATCAAATGCTTCCCTGTTGCTTTTGACGCTTGTGCTTTCTAGGGGTGATTACTCAAATTTCAGAAACACTTAAATATAAAGAAAATTTAAATTAGTCTTATAACTGGAACTGTCCTTCAATCTTTTAGTCAGAATTATTAGTCTAACATTAGGAACAAACCAAAATCATACTCCAAGAAAGAATCTTAAAATTACAATGTCTTCCTTGATCATGTAAATTCTAGTACTTCATAAATACAGAGGTTTGGTATCCACTTAGCCTGAAGAGTCAGTTAAGTTGTTTTTAAAAGCAGCTTTTTCTTCAGTGAATGAATGGCATGACCTGTATTTTACAAAGTGTCTTAAGGGAAAAATGTATATCGGGAGTAGCATGTAATACCTCCTCTGACTTTAGTGAGCTAGGCAGTTGTAACAGTTGGGGATGTGACTCCTAAGATAGGAGCAGATATAGAAAATGCTGCACTCTATACCTGGGTTTATTTGGTTGGTTGTTTTTTTGTTGGTGTTTTTTTGTTAGTTTTCTTTTTTTAACTAAGTTAATGTAAAATATCTCAGATCTTGATATCAGCTTTTACCATTGATGAACCATAGCCAAACTGATGTAGATTGCAGGGCGTCAGTTGATCAAATAATGTTTCTATCTTCAAACTTTGAAAACTTGTTTGTTTTAAAATCATCCTCTTTAAGATGAACTTCAAAAGCAGAAAGACATTAATAACATGTGGATATCATGTTTTAGGGTTGTTTTTTTCCCTGTTTTCTTTCAGGATCGTAATAATGCCAGACGAATTCATGAAGGGGCAAGTTTGCCTTTTTTTGAAGTATTTGTGGATGCTCCACTGCATGTCTGTGAGCAGAGAGATGTTAAAGGACTCTATAAGAAAGCCAGGGCTGGAGAAATTAAAGGTGAACCTGCATGTGGTTACATCCTTTCTACACAAGTGAAACACTGGTGTAATTGGACTTCACATAAGTGGATGTACTTGAGTCTGCGAGTGTACCCCCCTTAAAAGCAGCATGGACTGGAGACAGGGCTGAGCAGAAAGCAGAGATCAAGCTTCTAGCCCCTGCATCTGAATAGTTAAATGCATAGCACAGTAAAAGGGCAAAAAAAGCAGTTCTCCTCACATTGAAAAGCCTTGAGCAGACTGCATGGTGTCTATTGGAAGCTTTTGTGATTGGGGATTAGTCCATTAACTACGTCAAAAGCAGCCTAATATTTCTCTAAAGTCTATAAAGAAGTGAATTAATAAGAGTTACTAACTTCTTCCAAAATGTAAAGTATGATCACTATCTCTCTCTAAAGATCATTAAGACCACTTAAGAAACTAGTTTTTATTTTGAAATTTTGAAATTAAATTAAAATAAAAATAATTTTATTCTGGTGTTCAAGAAAATTATTTCCTATCCCTGGCCTCACCTAAAGATTTAAGTGCAACATGCAATAAAAAAGCTTTAATACATGATCGATCATTGCAAGTATTGTTTCAAGTGCTTCTTTCCTCTGTGTTACAGTTTGCAGAGGTTGATGACAGCACTTTTGACTTGTATTGAGAAGCAAAGCAATTTTTAAAGTAATCACTTTGGGAGCACTGAGTTTGCAGATGCTGTAATAATCAATTTAGCATTAATCAAAAGTGATATAAAATTCAAGAAATCAAAGACATTCCACATATGTTGTTGTTTCATACTTCTAGTACTACCAAATATATCATGTGAAGACCAAGAATAAATAAGGCTGACTAAGATTTGCTCAGTATCCAACCTTTTGACCTCTCTGATATATGAAGGATGAGATTTAAATCAACTTGCCTGTTCACAATGGATGTCAGCAACTATTATTTTCTTTATCTCTGGCAATGGGACATTTTCTTTGCCCGCTGTTGCCACTCCTCCAGTAATCAGATACTTTGTAAAGTACACAGTTTTTGGAACAGACACTGGCCTTTCATTATGACATGGGGTACTGCAGCAATTGTTAATTTTGCTTATATGGGGGATTAAGCTATTAATTTTGAGTATATTCAAGTGTGAAGAGAAAAACATGGCTTCAAGTGTTTGCACCTGTAATTGTAGAGGATACAGATGTTTAGTTATTGTAGCCCAACTGTTACTTCTGCTGCAGATCTCCTTGTAGCACTTAAATGCTTTGCTTTGGACATGATTTTTCCTTCTTGTTAATGCATGATTAGTCAGAATCTCCTCCATTTCAAAGCAGGTTGCTAGCTAAATAGGCCAGAACAAGTCTCACTGCTAGCTTGTACAGGCTCTGCCAATAGTTAGAACTACAGTAAACACATCTACCTGATATTAACAGATACGCTAAGATGGGTATGTTGGCCAAACTAATGCAATAGGGGTTGGAATTTCTTATTCTTCAGAGTGTAAATTTACATAAATTCTAGTTGTTCAATATCAGGCATTATGTTCAAAAGAAATCCAACAATCATGAGGACAATTGATGGATGACTAATGCTGGGTTGATGTGCCTAGTTCTTCTGCCAGTGATCCTTTCTTCACTCGTAGTATAAATCAAACAACCTCACCAATAAAAATGTGCTATGCATGTACTGCAGAATGAAGAAGTTTGATGCAGTCCTCTACTTGGACTAGCAGATGGCCTGATAAAGAAAAAGAGTTTTTTCTGTAAGAAGTCTTGTATTAAGGAAGTTAAAACTGTGCTCTTGGCTATTGTGTTGCTTTATATCTAGAAAACTATCTGTGAACAATGTTGAAATGGAATCATCTTTTGCAGAAAGTCACTTAAGGTTTTGTTCTTACGTTCTGTAGGTTTTACTGGGATTGACTCTGAGTATGAAAAGCCAGAAGCTCCAGAGCTTGTGCTGAAAACTGATTCCTGTGATGTCAATGATTGTATACAACAAGTTGTAGAACTTCTTCAAGAGCGGGTGAGCAGAAATTCAGATATATAGTTTAGTAACTTTTATCAAAGCATTTGTGCCTGCAATCTGAATATATGTGCTGGGAAAAGCAAAGACAGTTTTTAAGGCTTATGCATCTTTAAATCTAGCTTTTAAACTCGTCCTGTTGTGTGTTTCCTTTTTAAACCTAAACATTGCAACAGCATTGATCTCTAGATGAAATAAGATTTGGACAAGTGGAAATTGAATTTATATTATAGTAACTGGAAGGGAGAGACGTCTGTCTCAGTTGTTACAGAACCAGTGAAGAATACTGACATTAAAAGTGGTTGCTAGCATTTGTTAAGAGTCTGAAATGTTTTACTTTGTCTCTGCACTTCACAAATTAGTATTTACTGCAGATGTGAAGAGACAGGGATGCACTTACACAGTTAATTTGAGCTGGCTATTTAAGCTGGCTATTAAGGGGCTGCTGTGGTTGTCTCTGGTTTCTCTATTTTCCACTGTTTTTCTTGCACAGTAAAAGTGGTCAGGCAGTTGTGTAATGACCTGTTCAGGAAGCTGATCTTCTTGACATGGCTGAGTTGAGTTAATGGTTCATAGCTCTGGTAAGGATGTAAGCAGCAAGAAAGAACCTACCACTGCAGTCTGAGGAGGCACATTCCCATAAGACATCTAGTTTGTTCTTTTTATTATTTTGTTGTTATTTATATGGATGCACCGAGAAATAATAAATGCTGAGGAATATTGTGTAACTTGTCCTTTGGTAGAATGAACCTTTTAGTAAAACTGAAGTAAAACCTTGAAGTTGTCACTAGATGGCTTGCTAGCCTAGCATTTTCTTAAAATTCATACAGTTTAAAGACATGGATTCCCCTCTTGGTTTGGGGGGGTGGTGGTTGTTGTTGGGGTTTTTTTTGTGGGTTTTTTTTTTGTTTGTTTGTTTGTTTGTTTTCATCTGAGATGTTGCTTTAAATACCATTTTTATGTTTGCAAGGGTTACTAGTTCTACAAATTCTCTAAATTTCTGACTCCATGTTGCTAGAACTGAAGATTTTGCCTAACTTACTGTCTAATAAAGTCAGCTTCCCAAACAACGTCCGATATGTAATGGCCTGAGTTTGTCCTTATAAACCACAATTTCTAAGCGGTAGTTGAATTTGTTTTCATTTGTCTTTGGAGATCTAAACTATGCAGCAGTCACTAAGACTCACTATGTCTCTTTACTCCCGCCGTTATTTTATCTCCCAGTTGCTTTCATCATCCCACTCCCTTTGTTTTACTTTCCATGGAGGGTAGTGCCTGATGTCTGGTAAATGCTTGGATAAACGCTTTACAATGTGTGGGCAAACTTCGTTTCCTGCAGGCATATCTGTTTAATCTGAGCTGCATGTACTGGAAAAATAAAGATAATTTCTTTATTCTTGTTATGGGTCTGTATATAATTTGCTGTAAGGATGAACCTTTTTCTTAAAATGTTAAACTTTTGTAAACTAATGCTTTAAACTAAAAAAAAAAAAGTGTTTTAAAAAGAACTGTCAGCTGCTTTGCCACAGATATTTTGTGTGTAACTGAATATCACATTTGAATGGGTTTCACCATCCTTTATAAGAGGAGACTCTTTAAAGTTTTATCATGATGACCTTCTCTTTTACTTCTTTTAAAAAAAATTATATTTTTATCCTTATTCATATCTTACAAAAAGTTTAAGGTCTTGAATCTTGAGCACTGTGGAGAATGCCTCATTTCAAATGAATGGAGGAAAACTTGATTGCACTTTTTTTTTTTCAGATTGATAGCCTGTGGTATTCTGGTTACGAAACTAGATTTCAGTTCATTGCAGATAGATATATACATATATATCTATATCTATCTGCACAGATGACCTCACATTTGAATGTTTGAAGTATTAGCATATAGATTAGACAGGGCACTGGCATTATGTTGTTAGCTATAGGTAATCCATTTAATTTGGGCTCCTATATTAATCAGTTTCAGTTGAGAGACTTATTTCATGTTGACACTTCTAATGTGTGTTTTATAGTGAATGGCTTCAATTTATAAATGCTAGTTTTCTAAAGCTTTTAAAACTACTTCCAAGTATTAAAGCAATTTTCCTTTCGGCTGCAGATAAGTCATGAAAACTGCACTTAATAGTTAAATATTTACTAGGTAAACATTATATGAGGTACTTGAGGTTTAGGAAAAAAGCTCATCAAGTTTCACTTCAGTTACTCAAGCCAGTAGTTTGGCTAGCAATATATCATCATCTTGGAACAGTGCTGTTTCTTAAATGAGTAAAAATTATTTAATGAATAAACTCTTGCTACAGAGTATAAAAGAATTTTACTTCTTGATCACATCTTCAGTGTCCAAATACCATTCTGAGCATACATTAAGTTCCATTTTATTCTTTTTATACAGGACATTGTACCAGTGGATGCCTCATATGAGGTGAAAGAGCTTTATGTGCCAGAAAACAAGTTACAGTTGGCCAAAACTGATGCTGAGTCTCTGTTAACCTTGGAAATAAATAAGGTACCACGTGTTCAGTTGTCTTATTGCTGAAGTTGAAAGGCAGTCTGTTGCTCAGTGGAAGTAAATATAGCCAAAATACCCTGTACTGGTTACAGAATATATCACGATATACCAGTTCCCTCTTTTCTTGAGAGACATAACAACATCTGTGTTTTCTTTGATCACTTACTAGAGATAACAATTGAATATCCATAATTCCATAAATAATGTTGGGTATAGTGTTACTTAGTTTATTCCAAGATAAACTGGAGATTAAGTTTACAGTGACTTCCTCCCATGGCCTTTCCCCTTCCCTCCACGGACTGAATCATGCCTGGCACGTCTTGTATGTGTTGTTTTTTCTAGAAGAATTACTAACTAATGATTTTTTTGTTTCAGGTTACTTAAAAAACCTTTTATTTTAAATTGTAATGATCTAGAAATATGAAGGAAATCAGTTACTGCTTCTTGAATCTCCTTGTTGGCAAACTTCAGATGAACAATAGTAACTTTATATACCAGGCTCAAACAGTTGCACACTTAAGTCTACAGAGAAATTATCACATCTACTTTATTGGGGTCACCCCCCCTCCCCCCAGTTAGAACATATTCATGCTACTTTTCTGGTTTACAGCAGAGAAAATGTGGAAAGGCATGGATCAGTTTGATCAACTCTGTTGTTTTGGTTAAGTGCATTATTTTCCAACTTGGATAAATTAGATAAAGCTGCTTCTGGCCGTGATTCTCTTCTACCTCATCTTTTTCTAAAGAACTAGATACAGTGCATGAGTTTTTTTTCTTTTTTTTTTTTTGACAGTATTAGATCAAATGCTCAGCTTTAAGTTCTAGTAAGAGCTGACTAAAGCTCAACTGAGCATCTGCAGTGAATAACTTGACTTTGAAGGACTGAGATAACATGCTAAGCACTGAATTAAATTGTTTCAAAATTTACCTAGCTTTCTACTAATAATCAATTTTAATACTTCCACTGTATCTTACTAGCTTCCTTTCACATGTTTCTGTAAAACTGGTTTGGTTTTTTTTTGATGAGGAATAAGTATTTAAGGTCACCATTCCTAAGTTTCTGTAGTGTCCCATTCTAAATGGCTCCCTATCTAGAAAAACCAAATCCTTTCCCTCTCCACCCCCAACTAGTGGATTGTTAAATATTCAGCAAGTTTATAACATAAGCTTGGGAAGAAAACGTGTGTAGTACTTGCCTTAGCATAAATTAAACAGTGTAACAAAATTAGTCATGCTCCTTGCAAAAGAGATTTGCACAAGCAAAGCCTGTCCTTGTCAAAGACTTGACCAAGTCTTAGTAATGCACATGCAGAAATAATAGAGGCCACACACTAAGTCAGTGTGACTGTTTAGTGCTAAGGAAGGAAATTCCCTGTAAGTTGACACCTCTTAAACTAAAATAAGTATCAATCCCGAGAGAATTTTACTTCTGGATTGTCTCACTAGTTTGGCAATAAAAAAATTCATTTGAATCTGTTTTAAGATTAGACCTCTTAAGATTAGATATTCACTCCCATAATTCTGATATTTTTGTGGTAATTGTACATGTTGGTGTATTTTTTTTTTAGCCTCTTGGTTATCTTGCTTTGTTATAAAAATAAAGGCAAGTGAGACTCTCGAATTCTGTTAAGTTGAAATTTATCAAACATTTACAAATAAAGTTTGTTATTGTGGGTTGGTTGTTGTGTTGTTGTGTGGTGGGGTATTTTTGGTGTTTTATTTGCGATTTTTTTTTTGTGTATGTGGTGGTTTTTTTGTGTGTTTTTTATTGTTGTTGTTTGTGTTTTAGCACATAGGAGTTTGATCTATTACATGTTATAGGGACTGGAAAATAGCCAAAAATATGAACAGTGAGGAACAAGCTCTTTTTTTTTTTCTTACTTGTAGAAACTTTGAATTTCTTGTAATTAAAAACTGTAATACTAAGAAATCTTCCAGTTATACTGTGCTGCATTTTATGGGTAAATCATCATCTATTAATCTAATAACTTATGTCAATCATTCAGCAACAACTTTCATCTCCTGTATTTCTCCATTTCTCTATAAGGTGGATATGCAATGGGTGCAAGTGCTAGCAGAAGGTTGGGCAACACCCCTGAATGGCTTTATGAGAGAGAGAGAATACCTGCAGTGCCTTCACTTTGATTGTCTCCTCGATGGTAGGGTAAAGCTTACCATTTGTAAAACTGAGCAAACTGATCCTACTTCTACCACTGCTTGTTTTGTTTTCTTTCTGTTTGCCTTCTGTGTGTCCATTCAGTTGAAAAGTACTCTTAAGCTCAGTTTTATCACCTAGTTGCTTTTAAAATAACTCTTGAGTGCTGAGACTGAACTTAGGAGAAGATGTGCAGCATGCTTTCAATTTGCATTATCAAGGAAGGGGGGACCTGTTTTTCTCAGACTCTTCATCCAGCATTAAATTTTAACTTACTGCTGCACTTAGGGTAAAATTCCAAGAAGGTTATAAAAAAATGTATTACTCAAATAACAGAGAGATCAGCCTTAGTTAGAGTCTTGGCCCCACTAAAGCCAATAGCAAAACATCCATTAATTTCAAAAGGCCCATGACTTTTCTCCTGGAGACCACCAGTTTTGCACTCTTTCAGCAGCTGTATGCTTATTAGAACACAAGCCTTTGTATGAGACTTGGAGTATTTACTCCACTGGGTTTCTCAAACCTCACTCCTGTAGTCAAAAAAAAAAAAAAAAAAAAGACTTCCATGTATTTAGCAATGAAGTAAATACTTAAAAATGAGGACCACACATAACCTTAAAATTCAGATGCACTGGTTTAGTTTTAGAAATAAAGTAGCTGATAAGCTTTCAGCTGAACAAACTATTCAGTCTGCTTGACTCTCAGATTTTTCTGAAATATATATGCTAGAATCTGAATGCAGGTAAACAGAAGTTACACTTTAAAATAGTTGCATTAAATATGCTAACTACTTGGGTACATTTGGCTGCTTCTGTAGCATTAAACTTTTCTTATGGACCAAAAGTATAGCTACCGAGAATGCTCTTTTTTCTTTTACTCATTATCCACTCTAGTAGCAATCTTGCCTAGTATATTTGAGGTGATCTGTTTTAAATACATCAATTGTGTATTTCTGCTTACTCTATAGCTTAGGGGTGTTTTTCCTCTTTACTCTGCAGGAGGAGTTATTAATCTGTCAGTGCCTATAGTGCTAACAGCTACTCAAGAAGACAAAGAAAGACTGGATGGGTGTACAGCAATTGCACTGGTGTATGAAGGTTGCCGTGTGGCCATTCTCCGTAATCCTGAATTCTATGAACACAGGAAAGAGGAACGCTGTGCTAGGCAGTGGGGAACGACATGCAAGGAACATCCATATATCAAAGTGTGTATTTAGAAGTTGAAATTCCAGTTCTATTAGCTGTACTCTTTGTGGAGCTGCAAATTAAGTGAAAGCGATGCAGATAACTGGTGTATTTTGACAGCAAAACTAGGTTGGGAACTAATTAAAAGATTTGAGCAGAAACAAAAGTGATCTGTTTGTTTGTTAGTTCTATGCAGCTGTCAAATAGTTTTGCAATTAGTGTGAAAATCTAATGTCCATACATACACATGAAATGACTTTAGAATGTAGTGCAGAATCTGTGCTACAGAAGGTGGAATTTTGCCTTCTAGTGTGCCTAGGAAACATCCCTCTGTGTAGTCAAATGGTTCATCAAAAGCTCCTCAATCACCAGATATAAGCATTGTGAAGGCAAGAAAACTTCCATTCTGCCTGCATGTGCAGCATGTGAGAACTGCCTGTTTTTGATCCTTTTCAAATAGGAGCAGTTCCTGGAGGGTGCATTATTTAACTCTCTGGGGAGTTATTTCCCATCCTTGATGTTCAATATGTTTTATTATCTTGACCTTGCGTGCATTATACTGAAGTATTCTACTCATAACATACTTGTTGCAATGCTGTGTTTGGTTTTACAAGCTAATGTTATGTTGCATCTTTACAGAACCAAAATATGTTTCTTTCCCAGTTTGTGTCTCAAACCTCAAATTATGAGCTTGTCCTTAAAAAAAAAAAAAGGCTTTGTGTTCCATTAGTATCTGTATGACTAATAGTTACACATATGGGAGAACTATGGAATTTTTTTTTTGCTTCTTTATTTTGTTAATGTGTATCAATTTTTAATTAATGTGTGATGACAAGCTTTTACTGACTTGTTCTGTAGACCCTTCACCAGCTTTGTTGCCCTTCTTTGGATATGCTCCAGCACCTCAATGTCCTTCTTGCAGTGAGAGGCCCAAATATGAATATGTGCACAGTAGTATCACGACAGCACATGAATCTAGTGGCCCTTCTAAATTAATCAAACTTCTGGATGCCTGAGAGTTACTGTAGTACAGTTTTCTCATCTTCATATTTTTATTAATAGTTTAGGTCTGGTATTTTCTTTGATGAGGGGATGATGACTGCAGCATCATTTAATTCCAGCAGTTCCTCTACCTTAAAGCAAAAATAAATTGAAAAATGCACACTTTAATATCTTGGCTTATGGGTTTAGTATGGAGCATCTTATCAACATTTGTTGTCATCTTTAAATTACATAAGGCCAAAAAATTATCAAAAATCTGTATGAAACTTGGAAACATTTTGTGGTTTCATCTTCAAAAGCAAATGCATTCTCAGAAATTTTCATTTCTAAGTGATTTGTATGGCCATTGCTAGAGTATGTTAAGCAGCTTGCTGTCCTTTTTGATAAAGGGCGAGGTGATATTTGAAGGCATTAAAAGAATTCTAGTGAGTGTACAATGTATGTTGCCTTGGTAAACTGCTACTGTGGAACAAATCCAAAAGCTGCAGTACTTCAAAGATCCTGATTTTATTCATAAAGTAAAGTAAGTGAGTAGCTAATTAAAACTGTTCTATTTGTTACTTTATTGCTGACCAGAATCTTGTAAATTGCAGAGTGATACTGGAACTGCATTTCCTTTGACCAAAAACTGTAAAGTGTGCAGCTTCATTGGACTTAATATATTTTAGGCTTTCCAAACACTATCACTTTTTGTCATGTAATAATGTTGGTTTAGAATACTGGCTACTTGAATTTCTAGATACTAAAATACTAGATACTTTATTTTATTTTATCTAGATACTTTATTTTGAAAGAAAGGCATATATCTACTGAAAACATGTGCATCTCTCCTGCACCACGGTATGATGTGTCTGGACTATGTTCCAGTGATGTTTACTTTTGTTAATGTATTTTTTTGTAATATTGATGCTTGACTCGAGACTGTCAAATAAAATTAAGCTGGAACTCTCCCATTGGTAAAGATGTTTTCCCATTGCAATGCTCTGCAAGCTCGGGAGAAGCTGACATTCAATCCTAACAATCCTTTCTTTTCTTAGATGGTTATGGAGCAAGGGAACTGGCTTGTAGGAGGAGATCTACAGGTCCTTGATCGTATTTATTGGAATGATGGACTTGATCAATACCGTCTCACTCCAGCTGAACTAAGGCAGAAATTCAAGGAAATGAATGCTGGTAAGTAATTTTTTCTTGTTCTGTTTCTTCCTGCAAAGATTTATCCAAATGCTTGCTGCCTCAATAGCACAGGGATTAGCATTGTTTCAAGGGTGAAGATTTTGAGTGCTCCTTTAGGTAGCATTCTTTGCCTTTTACCGGTATTAAGTTTTATGATCTTGGGCATTGCAGTGCCTTAATAAACAGAGAGCTGGTAATGCCTGGGGTTCTGAACTTTATCCTTCCGTGCATGCCAGACGTGTTACTAATGCAGGAAAAGATGGTGTTAACATGTAATAGAATGTGATTCAAAAATAATCAGATTTGGCTAAAACAATAGAAATATTGACTGGCTGCTGAGATTTTATGCTCTTCTATTTTGAAGTATGTTCCATGCTGCTTCTGCTGCTCTGGGGAGCAAAGTTTATGACAGTAATGCAAGTAGACTGGTGCAAAGTGGAAGGTATCACAGTTAAGTTAGCAGTTAGCTCTCACAGACTTTTATATTGCAGAAGAAACAAAACACTAAAGCATTTTTACTAGGCAGATAAATAAGAGGCTGAGTAATGTCATAAAGCAGAGAACAAACATACTGCCTTCGTGTTGGCAGTGACTAGCAGGCAGCTGCTGAGTACTTCAAAGCATGAGGGTAAGAGATTAACATTAAGAATGCAAACTGAGATTGGTCCTGAGCTTTCAGTGTCTTTTCAGGTCTTTTCTCAGCGTGGTCAATATTTCCGGGATCTGCAGGTTTGAGATACCAGTCTTTGTTTTACCTACCCCCTAAATAAACATATTAAATACCTGAAAAAAACCTATTCTCTAGATTTCATTGGTCCCTCACTGGAAAACCTCCCAGTCATGGTGATTTTGTTGTCTTGCACAGTACCTTAGCTCATCTTATTTTTCAAAGAGAGAAATCCTGGTCGTGTCAGGAGTTTTTGTCAAAGGGTTTGTAATATTTGGGAATAGCAGTTAACCTTGCTTTGTTCTTACTCTGAACAAACTCCACCTAGCTGTATAGGTGAAGGAAATGTATTAAGGCACATTAAATCCCCTTTTATTTGTTTTGCTGCAAGCATGTCCATTTGTTCTCCTGATGCTATACGGAGCCTTTCAGAGAAGTAGCATAATTTGATTTCCTCTTAGAATTTAACTTTTCACTCGCAAGAGCATATGATATAAAAATCCAAAGAGAAGATTATAGCTATGGGAAAAACCAGAGTAGTTCCGGGGAAATCTCAAAAATTAAGGAAGAAGATTTATGTTTTATTTGGTATGGTTGTTTTTTATTGGTTTTGCTTTTTGAGTATAATGATTTTATAATAATTTATAATCCTTTAATAACCTGTGAGTACTGCTATCATACCTATTTAATAGAATTCAAAGGAAAGCCTGTAACATTTGAAGATTTTTCTATGGTTCTACAATTGATAAGCTTTTCTGGTATCTTTTTTCTGTTTCTTCTCCATAGATGCTGTCTTTGCATTCCAGTTACGCAACCCAGTGCACAATGGGCATGCTCTTTTAATGCAGGATACTCATAAGCAGCTTTTGGAACGTGGCTACCGGCGTCCAGTTTTACTCTTACATCCACTTGGAGGCTGGACGAAGGAGGATGATGTTCCTCTCATGTGGCGCATGAAGCAACATGCTGCAGTACTGGAGGAAGGAATCTTGAATCCAGAAACAACAGTGGTGGCTATATTCCCTTCCCCCATGATGTATGCTGGCCCAACTGAGGTAAATACATCAAGAGTTTAAAACAATAGTGCACTGAAGTATTATGAGCTATGCCTGATGTTTGTGCATTGTGATTTTTAAAAAATCCTTCTTTTTTTTTTTAACTTTTTTTTTTTTTAATGGAGAGAGAAAACTACCTTTCCTTAGGCAGCCAGACTGTAAATATTCTGTCATCAATAAAAACATTCTCCCATGAAGAAACTTCCATATTGGCAGATTTTGCTGGAAATGATGGGAAACAATGTGATAATAAATTAATCTCCTCCCTTTTTTACAGTTTTTATCAGAAGGAACTTTCAAATCTGTTAGCATACCAAATAGTCACCCTGAATGCTAAGATAGTTTTAACTTTATGACTGTAAAAAAAAAAGTTTATATGTTGGAGGACTATACACAAATTATTAAAAAAAAAAAAAGAGGTTTGCTTTGTTGTTTGCCAAACTTCATTCAGAGACAATTGTTTGTCAAGGCTTTTGCATTAAATAATTCTTTGGACACACTTAATTTAGAAGCCAGGTCTTGGGTTGGAATCCCTAGAGATTTATGGGAAACAGCAGAGAGAATAAGTACTCTCTTTTGAGGGCAATTCCTTTAGGGGATATTGATTCTCCATCTCATTAGTCTCCATCTCTCCCCCTGCCTCTTTTGCATGTTTGGTTTGTTTGTTTGGTTGTTTTTTTTCTCTCCATGAGTCACAGGAAGTTCACATTCTGACCAGTTTCAAGAAGTTAACTGTGGTAGCTTTTTAACAGATAGATCTCGCTGGTGGAATTAAATTAGACGGGTGTCGCTTATTTGAGACGTGAGTGAGTTAATGTAGGGAATCTTGCACTGTTCCCTACAAACCTGTTGTGAGAATTAACAAAATATTCTACTTCAGTTTTGTATTTGAGCATATGAAAAGGAACAAAAGCCACAATTCCTGTTCCTAACAGAATGACTTTTCTCATAACCTATATAACATTTCCAGTGACCTCAGGGTACAGCTTGACGATGTTTGTAACCAAGTAATAAAAGAAACTCTTCCTTTAATCATTTTCCATAGGTCGTTTAAAAGACATTGACACCAGATTTGTTTCTGTAGCACAAGTGCTTTACAGAACAGTAAGCAGCTGTTAGTATGGTTATCTACAGGGTGGATGTGGCCTTACAGTCTGTAAAGGTTTTCATGGGCATGTTTCCTAAGCAGCATTTTAGTGGTTTTGTATTTTTAACATTCCTGGTAATTACCTTGGAAAAAAACCAACAGTTCTATAAGGGAGAATTTTTTATCAAAATGCAATAAATTCACCTGCTTAGGAAAGTATGTTCTGAAGTAGTATGGATGTATAGAAATGGGACAACAGCTGCTGGTTTTATGTGTCACATGGTTTACATTGTTCTCAACTGTCTTGGTCAAATACCTGCAGTTATTCAAAACTGAGTTCTCGCTTGCTGTTCCCCAAATGACAAGATGAGATTTAAATTATGCTAGAATATTTTTGGAAAATACGCTGCTAGCTGCTGCTGGAATATCATCTGTATGGCCCATCTGGTGCTTGTACCCTAAATATTAAAATTATTAGCATGGTTATATGGTTGGAGTCGATGATCTTAAAGGTCTTTTCCAACTGAAACATTCTATGATTCTATCAGCATCCATTGCTTTCATAGCACCCTGTATGCTTGAATAGCAGTGGAGTCTTTCATGTGTAATGTCTGGCTGTAGTCAAGATGAAAATCGATACCAATGGTACCTCATAACTGATGGCTGGTTCCTAGTTTTATTACCTACTGATTAACAGAACTTTGTCCGTACTGATTGCAGACTTCCTCATTGATGGTTTCTGTAACTTAGTTCTACATTATTTCTGTGACTAAGTTAGTTACTACTTTGTAAAATCCCTTTTGAATTTCTTGTCTAAAGCTTATTAATGTAGCACAGCATGCGCAGTGACTAAAATATAGCGCAGTGACTTAGATTTTCTTTTATGTAAAGATTTGCAGTAGACAGATATTTTCTTTTTTTTTTTGTAATGGGATGAAAATTTATCCATCACACTGTCCATTTACCACAAGGCAGTGGCAGCAACTTTTGTCCTATGATTTGTGGATGCTTTCCCTCCTGCCTCCACTTCTTTCTCATCTTCCCCCCTATCCTTCTCCCCCAATTTTTCCCCCTTTAGTGCTTGATAGGTGTTTATTACTGTTGAATTTGAGGCTATTTTACACTGTGTAGCTGCTGGCTGTAGTTACTGGATGATGTAAATTAGATTGTTTAGATCACTTGTGAACACTTTTAAAGTAGCCTATCTTGCCTTTCTTCCTATGAGATGTTTGGTAGCTCTCTCTTGGTCAGGGAGTCTTTTTAGGGAAATACTGTTATTAAAATGGAGCAGTATACAGGTAGATCCCACTCGGATTCCCAAAGCAGTTGCTTTTGCATTTATTGTTTTTATATAAAAGGAAAGGAATGGAGAATAGCAACATCAGGAAGAACTGAGCTAAGAAATAGATGAGCTCCATCTTTTTTACCCCAAGTATACTGTTCCAAACACTGTGCTAAAGTAACTTTTAAAAATATCCTCATGTGTAAATGAAGCAGGGGATTGGTATGCCTTAGTTGTAAGTTTGGTGGTGATTCACATAACTGATTCTTTGTTTTGTTGTGGCTCCATAGTAAAAACCATGCCTGATAGGGGTAAAGTGGTAGTTACACAACACATGCGCATTTTAAGGGTTGTATTTTAACCTTTTTCATCTGTTAACTGTTTTTTCTGTCTGTTCTAGGTTCAGTGGCACTGTAGATCACGGATGGTTGCAGGAGCTAACTTCTATATTGTAGGGCGAGATCCAGCAGGGATGCCACACCCTGAAACTGGGAAAGATCTGTATGAACCAACCCATGGTGCCAAAGTGTTGACAATGGCTCCAGGCCTCCGAGCTCTGGAAATTGTGCCCTTCAGAGTTGCAGCTTATAATAAGAAAAAGAAGTGCATGGATTATTATGACTCTGATCAGTAAGTTGCATTTTCATTTTAAGACTTCTTAAGCAATAGCTGCCTTTTACCCCTGCCCACTTTAAAAATTGTTTTTAATTAAATTTTTATTGCTTAAAGATGGCTCTGTTTAGATGTGGGTTTAGATCATGAATACAACTTGACTTCATCATTTGGGTATGGTGTCGCAGTACAACTAACCTGATCCAACTTTAGCTGCCACTGGAAGCTTTCCTTTTCCTCCTAGGTACTGGGGTTTCTCTAATTCTAGAGCATCCTGGCACATTTTGCTAAATCTGCAGGAAAATATTACTATTTATTGTAGTGGTAAGATTCAACTTCTGCTGCTTTATCTTTCTAAATGTGCTTCTCAGGTGTCATGTATGTGTCAGATATGATGAAAGAGGAACAATGTGAGAATGCAGCAGGGAGAAGATAGTGGACAAGTAAGGGTGACAAATAGCTGTTTGCTCTGTTTAATAATAATGCAAACTGATTCCCTAAGTCCATTGTACGTCACAGGGTTTTCAGCTGTTGGGTGATTTTGATCTGGTTACAGGACAGGTCATTTCACCTTCTGCACGTTCCAGTGTTCTCTTACATTCATGTGGCATAGTGGAATCCGACTGTCACTGTATGTGTTGCTGTGATGTCAATGAGTGGGACTGGGAAGGTGATTTGTCATTTTAGTTTAAACCTCTTTATTCAGATTGTTGAACTGTATGTTTGGTTTACATCAAGCTGCAGTTGAAGTTAGTACTGAAATGCAAACTGTCAAGCAAGATGTTTTTTCTAAAAAAAAAAAGAAAATATTGTTTTTTTAGTAATCTATTTCTTATTGCTTCTAACTGAAGAATTGTAACTGTACAGAAATCAGCATGGGATGGATTGATCTGTAAAAATGAACCATCTCTTATCTCTTGTTCTTCACTGATTACGCTGCAGTTACCAAGTATATAATTCTCCGTGGATGTCACTGTGGCATGTGACAACCAAGTTTTAGTCATCAGACTGTGTCTGTCTTCCCATAAACTGTTTATTAGTAGATAGTGTGCTGTCTTAACTACATAAGTTATGTAACTGCTTTACAAATCAACAGTAAATTCCAAGCACCTGAATTAGGCAAATCTGCAGTGTGTTATTATCTCTTATGTAACTAAATATAACTATTCTATGTTCTTCTGTTGTTTGGAAATCATAAGCAGCACGATAAAGGCAAATCTGTTGAAACCTGACAAGAATTAAAACAGTTTCACTGTTGTATTACTCTACAATGTCCATATGTGTTTAGAAATTTGATGGTTTGCTACATTGGAGATGTTTTAAAATAGAAGCTAATCAAGGAAGCTTATTTAGCAGTTGTAGTTTGCTGATGTTGTTCTTCCTTCATCCTCCTTCCCATCTAGGCAGCCTTCCAGTGTAAGGTTCTCCTTAGTGCTATGAAGCATCTCTTTGGATGGCATTGCAGCAGGTTTTGGTTTGGGTTGTGGTTTTTTGGTTTTTTTTTTTTTCCCCCTCAGTTGAAGCTATAGACAGTAGCATCAGATTAGACCTATACCCTGATACATAAAGTATTTTCCCTAGGAGGAACTAAATCAGAGGGAAGGATACTCCTAGCATATACGACATAAAAGTCTTTTCTGAAACTTACTGCTTCTTTTCTAGCTGTTGAACACTTCAGTACCTTTGTGCCTTTTATTTGAGATGCACCTAGAAGTCCTCATTGCTGTACATAGTAACTAGATTGTGATACAAATATTGCAAGTTTCATGCAAACTTATATACATTATAACATAAGGTTCAAAAGGCTGGTGTAGGAGATACTATGGGTATTTGTTCTGTTTGTTGTCCAAGTAATTCAGCAAGTTTTAGAAGATAAACGCACAAAGATTAAAGTGAAATAGTTATACATGTGTGTCACTTCTTTATTTGGAATAGAAGGGCAGTAGCAGTGTGAGAGGCCAGAACACCCACTGCATGGAACAACAACAAAAAAATCCTAGAAGGATACTGATTCTGTGAGCGTTAATACTGTACTCTTAGCAGAATAAGTTTGATTTGGATCAAGGTGAATAAAGTTGTACCTCTGTCATTAGCCAGAGCAAGCCTGTGGTAACAGGTTTTGCCTTTTGTCCCAGACTACATTTTGTGCACACTATTAACCTTTCATCAAGCCTGTGGTCACCCTTTAGTTTGGAGCAAACTTTTTTCCTGTTTATATTTTGGAAAAAAGACCATGCTGCTATTAGTGGGCAGCTTTGCCCTGCTGCTGTTGACATGTAAGACCGTTTGCCCTGTCCTTCCCTAGATACTGTTTGTGAACTATAGGGAGGACTGGAGTGTGGCAGGAATCCTCTAGATGGCAATGCGGACACGTGCAGACTCCCTGTAGCGAGAGCCATTACTGCTTCTACTTGCCATAGACAGAAAGAACATTGTGGCAGGCTCCAGACAGAGTTAGAGCTTGGGTGGGTGCAGCTGGCTGCATTTCAAGAGAGTCTATGTAATGCTGAAAATGTGGCAGACTCCTGGACCATGTGTTGCTTCACAGTGTAATGAGGATGGCAGGGAATGAAGAATGGTCTGGAAATATGAGAGGAAGACATTTGGGTGTGAAATAGTGATGTTTGTGGAAATCCTTCCAGAGCTCACCACTTACCTGGTGAAAAACACAGCGTGAAAGTGCAGGGAAGAGGGTTGTATGCATCGAAGCGTTGCTCTGACTTGTTTTGGAAATGAATCACTTGATTTCTATTGCACCCCTCTTAATACTTTGAGGCTTGGAGATTTGACAGCCAACTAGGAAATTCAAGAATTTACATTGATAATGGGTGCGTGGAAGGATATGGCAAGTGGGTTTCCCTTGGGCTGAGCTATAGCTGAGCTGTGTCTCAGCTGCTGGAAGCAGTTATTCTCTCCTGAAGTGGCTGCTCAAAGCTTGATCCACCTGCCAGAAACATGGGGCTGACACGTTGGGGCTGCAGCGTTAGCAATGGCAGAGAGCTGCTTTGCTTGTGACATCTCTAAACATTTGTGCTCAGCTTTTATAAGAACAGTCTAACACTTGCTGATAGCATTTCTTGTGTGCCTGTGGGGTTAGGTTTTCACATGCTGGTTTGATACTTGTCAGCTATGTCCCATCAGATGCTGGGCAGCTATGTGATACCTTTGGCGTGGCTAAGCTGCTCATGACCTGGCAAGGAGGAAAGCCTGGGAAGCATCAAAAAGTCTTCCACCATCTCTGCTTCCAACTCAGTAACAAAGGCCCCTCTCAGGTGTGCTACCTGTGATTTGAAGAAGTCATTGTTCTTAAGGCCTTCAGCTTCCAAAGGTGTCCACGCAAGCGCGGTTTTGTAGAGTTGATAGAGAAGTTGTTTGTTTATCACTTGCATTAGCATCCTCCAGAGCGTATGCTGCCCTTGGAGTTTCAGTAGACTTCAGTACCTCTGCTGAGGAAGTGTCTGGAGAATATGACTGTTAGCTTTGAGAGTCACCCGAACTCTCTTGGCAGCAGGTGTATCTACATGTACCACTGTTTATAAGGAAATGCAGAGAGATCCTGGTTGTATTTGGGGGTAGTCATGGTGCACTGTGTGTGAGGAAAGGGGGCAAGAAGAGATTGATGTAAAGGTCTGTATACTCACCGCACAGCAATCGTAGTTGCAGAGTGGTGCACAAAGTTTAACTTGTATAAATTGTTTGACTAAAGTTACCCTTGAAAATGTTAAGACCTGTGAATGACCAGTGATGTGAAACTATACTTGTATTTCACCTCATTAAGCCACCACAATTCTTAATTTGTTTCTTGGACACCTTAGAACTAGGTTTAGCACCTCATGAAGCTGCAGTCTTAAAACATATCTTTGAAAAATATGTGTCTAACCCTAAGATTTAGGAAAAGGATTTGGGGAATGCATTTGAAGTGATGCATAGCAGCACAGGTAGAGCTAACTTCATTTTATTTTCCTTCTGGTCAAAATGAGGACAATAATAAAAATAAATAAAAATTCCCTTTTTATTGTTGCTGAAGTCAGATAACAAGCCTAATCTAAGTTTCTGTGGGAAGCTTGAGCATTTCCACTTGCATGAAATTCTGAAGAAATAATCCATATAGAATACAAATAGTATGAATATTGATAGAGTCCTTTACTTATCTTAATTTTTACTCTTTAAGATTTCATAGTGTTTGGGGTCAATAATTGAATATGTCCAAACATGTTTTGGAAAAATTTATAGGTAGAATTCTAGTTAAAACAGAGATACTCTAAATGAATGTCTGATCTGTGAACTGCTATTAGACTGAAAAGTAAAGAAAAAAAAAAAGGCAAGCAAAGAACCAAGCAACCAACCAAAAACACCATCACCCTCCAAAAAAATCCCTATCCATGCTGAAACCCCTTTAGAAGAGCAATTAGTGTGTTTCTTTAGCCAAAAAAGTCCTCTCAAACTGCTACCACAGACAAGTGTAATTTGGGATTGGTGGCTTAATAATAGTAGTTGTTTGGGTGAGCAGATTCCCAATTCTTTACAGAAGATCAGTACTATAAAATGCAGCCACAGACTGCTG
Source organism: Megaceryle torquata (assembly GCA_024611175.1). NCBI lineage: Eukaryota > Metazoa > Chordata > Aves > Coraciiformes > Cerylidae > Megaceryle > Megaceryle torquata. The sequence continues at coordinate 20,359 of JANIJG010016644.1, read as the reverse complement.
CTGAGAAAAAATTCAATTAAGAAAGGAAATTAGTCTGGCAATTAAAAAAGCCACAGTAGTGTCTGGAAAAATGGATGGGGTTTGGTTTGTGTTGTTGGGTGTTGTTTTTTTGGGGTTTTTTTGTTTTTTTTTTTTTTCCTGAAAGAAAACTCATGAGATCATTTTGGCTAAAAGAAACCCATGAGTGAGATTACTGAAGCAGGCTGCTCATGCCTTCTGTAAAATGTGAACGAAGCACCAGTGTCTATGAAGAGGAGAGATTTTAACTTTATATAGTTTATTTCCAGGACCTTGAGCGTGGTTCTAACGCCTGCTTTAATATTATCAAGCCCTACGTACACGACAGCTGTTCTGACTGAGAACATAGTGTTCCCAAATTTTCTGGTGTGTTATGTGGATTTTAAAGTGATAGTAAAGACATAAGCCCCTTTACTGGCCTCCTTAATTTAGCTATGAGAAATACAATTTTTCAATTTAATATTAGTACATAATTTAGGATACATTGAAGCACTGCAGCATCTTAGAAGACTTGAACCCTCCTGCCAGCCAGAAAGGAGTTTCATTCCTAGCTGGTAAAGGACCGGCTAGGAATGTTCATATTAATCACGTTGTGATGTTCTGCTTTTATAGAGTTTGTTCATGGCCAGTTAGCTTTTGAACCTAGTTGGTACTAGCTGGTTCATTCAGTGTCATGGGGCATTCCCAAGACATAGCAGACACTGGTGCTCCTACAGGAAGAGCATATTGTCCCTTACAGTGTCAAGTCTTTGCTATGTCAGTCTAAGTCATGACTTGGTGCTGCAAGGGCAAATTGAAATCCACTGAAAATCCTGAAAAAGGTTGTAAGATGAGATTTCACCTTATGACAGATCCTGTTCAGGAAGCATGAAGTTGGAGAATGAGAATTGTTAAAGGAATGATAAGGAGATGGAATTGTCTGAGGAATTAATCAGATCTGAAGTTTACTGATTAAGTAGAATGTGGCAGTCATTTTAAAGCCAGACCAGGGTGAATACATCACATGATTGATTTATTTTCACATATTTGTTTCCAAAAAAAACCCCCATATCTTTATGAATAGGCAAAACTGTTAATGAATTGTCTGTAATTTTATCATGAATCATGTATTTAGAAGTAACTTCTTAACACCTTGGAATCATGAGGCATTGCCCTCCACAGAGAACAAGAATTCCAAGAAGGTCATTACTCAGTGCCACATACCCTACTAGAAGGTTGGGGTTCCCAAAATGAACACTCATCTTTGGTGCTTCCAATTGAACAATCAGTTATGTAACATATTTTATACTTCAATGAAACCCATAAGGAATAACTTTTGAATAGGAAAAAAATACTCTCCTCAGTGATTGTATTATGGTACTGCAGTACCTCAGAGACACCTCAGAGATATGACAGGTTTCCTGTAGGACTGCATTTGTCCTCACGCAGTTGTCTTCCACTTGCAAATTGATAACTTCATTGTTTTGTCACAAAACTAAAATCTTTGAAATCTTAGCCTTGCACACTGTTCTTAGAGTGTGTGAGCTTATAACAGAGCATAAAGAGCTGCCATTGTTGCTGGGATCACTTTCAGTATTATAGTAAAAAATAACTGCTGAATGCACCAAAAAACAAGGTAAATCCATCTGCCAGCTTAAAGCATTTGTCTCTGTGGATGAAAGAATGAACTAGTGTACGAGTTCTTAATCTCTGTGCATGGTTTGTAGTGTCCTTTGATTCTGATGCTCGCTTACTGTGAATCATTTGAAGATTAATTAACAGCACAGATTTGTTCCTATTATTCTGAGTAAATCACTTGCAGCTTTCCAAATATAAAATATTACCTTGCGCATCTGTGGGTATCTGTACGTACATACAGCTCTGTGTGTGGAAGAAGGGAACAATCTGAAGTCTAAGAAAAGATTCCTTTTCTGCTTTTGCTGGATGTATGAGAGCACAGCAGAGTTACATGTTATCTAGCCTGGCCCTGTCCTCCGTGAGATTTCAGGGTATATATACAAGGCTTTTCCACACTGAGTGCAGTGGGGTTCTAGGATGCTATGCCATGGATCAAATACCAATGTAATATGTTTCTAGACTGGTTTTCTGTTGACAGGTTTGTCGTGCATTTTTTTCTGCCTTTTTTTGCTTGCTCTTTTGGAGAATGCCTTTAATTGCATACACACCAAATATTACGTCAATACTAGTCAAACTTGATTGCTAGTAAAAGGTTAAATCAATGTTACAAGCATTTACTAACATATAATGTGGCTCAGAGAAAGATAATTCCAACAGCAACTGAATGAGGGGGAAAAAAAAAATCCAAGGCACTTAAATCCCATGCTCAGAAAAGGCTTGGGTTAAGTTTCATTGAGAATCATTCCAAATCTCACTTGAGAATGGAATTTGTATGGCTTTGACATTTATATTTCATAGCAGCTTTAATGGTCAAATGTTTTGCCCTCTCTTGTTCTACTCAAATCCATTTTATGTAGAGTAACTCCTAATATCCTCAAAATTCACTATAAACAAAATTATCTGGCTCTTCTTTCTGGTTTCTTTTTCCACAAAAGCAAATTACTCACACTGATACATTTTATTCAAAACCCTTGTGGTTCACATCATATCACAGTGCCAGTACTGACAAGGTATTTCTGCTTAGTGGAAACTTCCATTTCAGATATTCAAGAGACTTGTTTTTACCCTTGGAAAAGACAATGAGTATTGAGTGGTTATTGAAATGCTCTGGTTTAGGTATGAAAGTGAAGATTAAGCTGGAAACAATAAAATTGCAAATGCAGTATTCTAAAAATGGCAAAAATTCCCGTGTTGTTTCAACATAATTCTATTGCCAAAGCTCCATTTGAGTCACCTGAGTGACTACCAATTCAGGTAATATTTTTTAAAGAAAAACCCCTTCAAAAGAGAAGCTTGGGATAGTGAGAGGGCATTGTACTTTTTTTTTTTTAATAGAATTCTTGGAACATTTCTAGAAATGTGATGAGATGCTGAATGTACTGTGTATCTTAAATGATCCCTGCTCATGTTTCCCTTTCAGTTTCTTAGGGTTTCTATGGATCTCCTTAAGTTCTTTTTGTGATTTTTCTTTCTTTATATCTCCATTTTTCTAGAGCTACTTTTTTGGCAGCTAGAGATACAAAAAAGCTAAAAGAACTGGGTGTCTTATTGAAGCAAATTGATGTGGCAGATCAACGCTTACTGTCTTAGTACCTTTATTTCAATTGTAGAGTAGTGGAGGAAGTTAAGTGTGTTTTTCTGAAAACATAACAGGCAAGGAGGGGATAAAGCAGCTAACATTTTTGTAATGCTCTAACTTCAATATTCCTGCTGCACTCTGGAGAAATCAACGTATGGGGAAGGTTTATAGCACTTGCTTTACTCTTCTCTTCCTAATCATTTGAAGAATTAGTATTTTTTTTCACTAGAATTAGCCAGGCTTATCACTTCCCCACATACATTTTATAGCAAGAGTTCTTTGCAAGGAATGCAAATTACCTCCAAGGAGTGATAGTGAACAGTAGGCACCTCTGCCAAGGAACAAAATTTTCTGGTGATGTAAAAAGCAAAGACAACTCTTTTTTTTTTTTAAAATGGTCTTTTATCAACTAACTTTTATGTAATTTACATTTTGCAGAATTGAAGCACAGTAGGGTTTTTTGCCTTGTACTACTTCAGGAACCCAGAGTCCTGAATTGAGAGCAAAAAGAAAAGAGCATGTATGGCACTGCTGCTGTGTAAATGTATACCATCCCAATGAGAGAAGCTGTGGGGTTAGTGGTTTTGTGAAAGGGAACTGTGGAATGCTTTCTGCATCTTGCAGACTTCCACGCCCCACTGAGCATAGCATAGCACTTAAGAGCCAAGTTCTGCCCTCTCATGAGCACACTTGGCTCCTGTTTCTGTCTAGGGCATGTGCATCTGAGATCAGTACCTGGCTTTTATTTCAAACAGACAAGTAAAGAATGAGTAAAGCATACATGGTGCAAACTGAGCAATTGTCATAAGTGAAATTGCATATTTTATTTAAAAATAAATATTTTTTCCTTTGGAGCATTTGGTAGAACTCTAGCATTCTTGTCTTGCCTTTACTCTTTCAGTCCTGTGAGGAATAAGAACTTTACTTGTGGAGCTTTTGCTGCTTTTGACCACATAACTGAGATGTTTGTTAACGTGACAATCTGAATTAATGCTATTGCAAACAACCCTGATGTGCGCTCATTTGTGCATTTGTCCAACTGAATTCTATTTTTAAGGGAAAAGTATATTTAGGGGAAGGTATTTTTATTATTTCCCTGCTTTTTTATTTTGAACTGTATGTGCCACATTACTGATATATATCCACATGCATGCTCAGTGGCTTGCAATGGTCCAGCTATGGAAGTGACAGTTGCTATATAGCATTATACTCCCAAGAAGAAATTTATCAAGTATCAAGAAAGCAGAAGGAATATGAACAACTTTGCCTGCTTTTAATACATGTCCTTCTTCCCTCTTCCCCGCCCCGTTTCTTTCCTCTGTCGTCCTTGCCCCTACTCTCCCAGCCATGAAGACTTTGAATTTATCTCGGGGACCCGCATGCGCAAGCTGGCTCGAGAAGGACAAAACCCGCCAGAAGGCTTCATGGCTCCTAAGGCTTGGACTGTGCTAACAGAATACTACAAATCCTTGGAGAAGGCTTAGGCCTCTTATTAACTGCAGATCAACCTTTGACGCCTGATTTATTTACGAGAAGGGGACCACACAGTCACCGTTCATGTTGCTTTGTTGTGGTGTCTGTCAGGAAGTTCCTCTCTGAAAACAGACTCTTTCTCCCTAACTTAGCATCATTCTTTGCCTGTCCTTATGGGTTCTATTATGTCCTGGCACCTAACTATCTGCTGGTTTTAATGTCTTCTCTTTTATTACAGTTAATATTCTTGCAGTAGGATTTTAAACTTTTGTCTTTTTTTTTATATTGTACTGCCTCTGTCCTATGAGTTCTGCAGCTGTTAAATAGATGCAGCTTTTTTCATATGTTATTTATACTGCTGGGTAGCGTCTGATTTTGGTAGTTTGTAGAAGAAAATGTAATTATTAGACTCTTAACTATTAGTAGATTATCTATAAATTGAAAAAGTAAATAAGTTTTTAAAAGTTCATAAGTGTCCTCATCTCATCATCTTCTCCAAAAGCACTTAACATTAATTTCTCACTATATGTAATGAAAAAGCAGAGGTTTTTATGTAGCGTAATTAAACTCTTTTTGTTTTCTTCGTTTAGTTTTGGAATTCATGAAGTTGTCCAGTGATTCTCTTCTGCTGCAGACCTGTAAAGATGGCCAAGTAATGAATAAAAAAGAAATACTTATTTTAACTTTGAATTGCTAACTAATCCAGACTTTATTTTTAATATGTACTTGTTGCCATAGGTGTCAGTAGGGAATGTTTTATTTCATTTGATATAACTTATCAGTTTCTGGTTCCAGATATACTTGTTCAGCCTACTACAACTTAAAAAAAAAAAAAGTATGGCAGACCAACCTTGACTTCATGTTTAATTATTGCAAGAAAAATAAAATCCTTGGATCTTGGCACTTCCTGTGGTACAAATGCTTGTTCCTGAGATGAAACTTTCTGTCTGTTTTTCAAGGTCTCCAAAGAGTAATCTCCCTCTCTTGGTTCAGCTTTGCTTGCTTGAAAGACAAAGCATATGTTCTCCTAGGACTCTTCAAAAATCCTGAAGTTGGTTAATTCAGGATGTGAAACATTAGCTGCTAAAGCCCAATGTAAAAAATGAAAAGTGAAACACTTCTTGAAGTGTAAAGTAACACTGACCTGTTGGGATCTATTCAAGCATTTGCAGGTAATCAGTGGAACAGTCATAATCCCTCTAAACCTGTCATCCTTCTCACAGAAACTCACCTTTTCAACAACTTCTGTCATGAAATGGTTTATAGAAGGAATGGCTGAGATGAGAGGACCTGTGTACTGGATGCTGGATGGAACAAATGCTACTTGGATTATTTGTTTACTTGTTCACAGTAGTATTTAAGACAAATGCTTTGAGAGAGACTTCCTTCTCTTCCCATCTTCTTGAAGAGATGTAGAATGTATAAGATAAGTGATTCTTACCTGATCGAAAGCAAGGCACTATTGGAAAAAGACAAGAGGCATGTTTGTTAGTCACAATTCTTGTGGTTCACTGTGTTCTGCTAATGTAAAGCTTATTTCTTCAAAATTGCTGAACAGATTTTTTGGCTTTCTTTTTAGATTGTATCAATATGTAGGATGTGTGAAATCCAGAAGAAAGAGTCAGTTCATCTGTGTGCAGCTGTTCATGCAAAATTTCAAGTTTAACTATGAAGGTGAACAAGAATTATCAGCTGCTAAAATGAGATTTGCTCTTGGAAGTTGGAGTGTGGACTCTTTACTGTCAGGTTTGATTCTTCTGCTGGCTATGATGAAAGATAATGAAAATACTTTGGCAGAATAGCAAACACAGGTGAAAGTCTAGAAAAGTTAATATATTAAAAATGCTACACGTGCCATATGAAGTCTGGAAGGTAAGTGGGAGTGGTGACCATGGTGGTGGTGGAAATAGAACAGGGCTACTATGATTCGTGTAGCTATCACTGTGATTGGCTTGGGTTTTGATCTCCCTTGCATTTCATATTTCCTTAATCTTAAAAAAAATTCCACATGTGGGTCTCAGAGAAGGTTAAACTTAATGCCTTCCCATGCTACAAAAAGAATAAAGGTTGCCTTGAGCATCCTGACCAGATCCTAACAGACTCGTCCAGATCCTTTTCCCTTCCTGACAGCTTAAAGGTGATTATCAATGTATTACTGCTCTCTTTCCCTGTAAACACTGACAGCTTCAAAACCAATTGTGTGTGTCACTCCCAGTATTTACACAGCACCCCTTGTATCTCTGGTCATGAAACTTTAGGCTTTTTTGCCAGGCATTGTAGGAACACAGAATAAAAAGGCATCATCTCTGCTTCCCTGTGAGTCAGAAGATAACTTTACTGCACCTATGGCACCATTTCCAAAGACAGGGAAAGGAAAAACTATTCCTTCACTTAATATTGGAGAATGCACAGGAAAAAATAAGACAGAAGCTGCATCTTCATTTAACTTTGCATGCGTGCCTGTTTATCCAGCTGTAGGAACAGGATTTACTGTGGTGCTTGAATGCTAGGAAGAAATGTGTAGGAATGGTACTCTACTCCTCAGATCTGACACAGAATCTTTCACCACCACCCTTAAAATAATAGGGACTTCAGCCTGGAGTGAGTTGGGTGAGTTAAATTCTAGAATGAAAGCAACCAATAGCTCAGCATTAGTATTTTGTTGTTCTTTATGAATTGGTCTTGAAAATGTGATTAAAAAACCTCCCGATTTAGATGCTGTTAAAAAGTGACAAGTGACACTGGTTCCACCTTTTTCATGTTTAGAGTTTTGACAAGATGGAGCAGAGAAGCTAGATTTCCAAATTTAAAGCCTTCAGTGGTCAACTTGTTGGATATGAAGAGTTGCCAGCAGCCAAACAGGTGTTGGGTAAACATGGGATTTGAAGGCAGATTGTGCTGGGGTTTCTGCTTGGTTGTGTTGTTTTACCTTGAAGAAAGCCTGAGGGCTGGAATAGCAGGGCCTCTTTTAAGTTTGCTTTTTCATTTCACAAAAACCTTTTTGATTATGAAGGTAGCTGGATTTTTACTAGGCTTTTGAAGTGTCTATTGGAGGGTTTTTCTTTTGTCTCCTGAAAGCTCTGTGTCTGTTCTTGTGGTATTAGGATAATTTTTTTTTCACCTATATCTCTTTTTGTTATTTAGTCTTTATTAAAATCACTTTTTTGTCCTCCTTATGGGAGGGTATATACTTGCATGAGCCAGAATTATGCCTTCAACAGTTCCAGAGCTGTTTGCCCTAGAAACCTCATCTTGATATCATTTTGAAGTTGAGGGGAAGAGGCAACTATACTGAAAGCTAGAAAACAGTGCTTTAAAGCCACATCTGGAATTCTTAAGACAGTAAATGGCTCCAACTTAAAACAGAGAATACAGAGATTTTATATGCTATAAAACTCAAGGAGCCTTGGATTCAGCATAAGGACTGTCACCCAGCCTTCCTGTGAAAATCCATCTACACAATGCTTTGAAGTATGATTGTAGTCAGGACGTTACCTGTCTATGTGTAAAAGGAGAAAAAGAAAATAAATCTGTTTCAGTATGGGCTTCTGTGGGATGGAAATAGTGCCCAAATCTTGCTTTTACCCTCTGCAAACAAAGCTGTTCTTTTCTTTTCTGGTTGGTTGGTTGGTTTTTTTTATCATCACTCTAAATTGCATTGTACGAGAAGAAAACAAACAATTTGGCCATACCCACATCTCATAACAGCAGGTACAATTGCAAGTAAAAAGCTTGCAGTCTAAGCTGGGAGTTTTCAGTTTTTGCTGAGCACCTGCAGATTCCCAGGCTCTCCATTCAGATGACCTGTGTCTGAATTTTTGTAATCTAAATCCATTATTTTTGCAATGATTGGTAGTAAAGTTTAATGCGATAATTATGATGAAACAGATGATGCACATCACTACCCATGTGTTAAAATTCACCAGTGATGTCCAGAGAATATTATTTATGTGGAAACATTCCTCTGATTTCAGGAGTGCTCCTTGGAGCAAGAGAAATGGTTTAGGCATTTGTACTATGATTTCATCAACAGCTTTCTCAAAGGTGTTGGTGGAAGCAGAAAAGACTCCTTGTCCCTTAAACATTGGTCTTGTTGCCTGCTGTAGAGTGAAAACCTGCGGCTAGATAGTTCAGGGAAGGTTGTGTGCAGGATTGCTCAAGTGTCATCGAGTTCTGCCGTGGTTTTAGTTCATCTACCACCTGTGAAAAACAATATTTTTATCATTTGATTCAATTGTTTCCACACAATGAAGACAATCATGAGACAAGATCATGTTTAAGCATAACTTTCCACTAGGAAAAAGTCTAGCACTATTCTTGTTTCTATTTAAACTAGGATACAGTCTGAAAGATCCAGTGTTATAATTATGAGCAAAAATTTCCTATCATGCTATGTGACAGCAGAGCAATAAACATGCCATCAGAGTCAACATCAGAAGTACAGTGCAAAATTCTAAGTATTATTGACACTTCACTAGAGACAGTTATAAATAACTCCTTTGTTCATTATTTCTTCAAGGAAAAACACTGTGTTTTTTTCTGAAAACTGAAAATCTGTTTGCCTTACTTGGTAGTTAGAGCCACTCAGAATGGCAGTGATTCTGCAGAGTTTTTTCTCTTGCTGTGAGTATTTTTAAATATATGCATGCTTCTGAGCTCCACAATGGAATGGCTTTGCAAAGAACATGAAATTTGTAAAGTTTTTCTTTGTAAGCATTCATGGCTATTTTACTTGTAGTTTGGTCATTTTTCTCTCTATACAAAGAGATAAAAAGTCTTATAAAGGCCAATCTTACTTAGAGACTGGGTACAGAATTTTCATCAACTGTTAAACCAACTATAACTTGTTTCCTTTTCATACAAGCCTTTGGTTTGTTTGTTGATGTTGTGAAGATTATTTGTCAAATACTTCATGTGCTGGGGAAAAGTGTATTTAGAGATGGTGAGTTGATGGTGGAGAATTTCAGGATAGCCTCATTCAAGCGGTAACGATCACATCTTGTAATTCTTTCAGAAGCATATTGTGCCTTTTGCTTAATCACAGTTGGGATATAAATGCCAATTCAAATCAGTGTCTTCTGTGTAAAAGGCATGCAGAAAGAAATGAACATTCTTCAATTGGTGATTTTTTTTCTGGGGAAAAGATTTATTTAATGTACTTGGAAAAAATGAAACAAACATGCTGATCTTTGAATTTCCATACTTGAAGATGTCTCTTGTGGGACCAATGTGTTTTCTCTCTCTTATTCAAACAGTTGCATTGTCTTCAGTTTGGAGATTTGCTGAGCATTGGCAATGAACTGAAAATCATGGCCCATCTAGATACTACACTAGACAGTTTTAAACAAGCAAAACCATGTTTTCATTTAGACATACTTAAATGACTTTTTTTTCACCTGTATGTAACTTGCAAACTCCTCATTTTGGATTTTTCTACATAGCCATGTAGCTAACAAAAGAAAATTCATCCTCTTTACCCATCCTTGGTTTGATTATCAGCTTACGTGTGTCTGTAGAGTTTTGAAACTAACTCTAAGTGGGTGCCTTCTTTCCACATTGATTTTATGTCGTTAACTCTGGAAGACATCATGGATGTTCATCCATGTGAACTTGAAGAAAGATCTCACTATCTATGGAGGAAGGAATCAGATTGTATTGAGAGGCTGCAGAGTGTGTGATAACTTTCCAAGTCCGTGACTGAATGTTGACATACACAGAACCTTTATTTTGACAGAAAAAGGGGCAATTCTCTGTTTTCTTAAATGTGACATAATGGGCGTTGCTAAAGAGACTTAAATAGCCAAATAAAGACAAAAACATAAACTAGGGGCTTTTTAGCCAGTGACTTGCCAAATGATCAATACAAATTGAAGAAGACCTGCCCACTAATACCCAGAGATTTGTGCCCGTCTGTATCCCCAGGGAGACTACCACTAATGCGAAGAATGGCAGCACATTGAAGATGATTTTGTGCTGTATGAATTTATTATGTATTTCATGGTTCCCGTGGAACTCTTAATGTCTGCTCAACCTCCCCGGGCAATTTTGATAAAATAGGTGCTCATAGTACATTCTTCTCTTGTATATTTTCTTCCTTATAAAATACTTCATTATTATTTCAGGATGAAAATTGGATGTGCCCAGGGAAGCATTGCAGTTTACAAGGGAACTCGTGCAATTTACAGTTTCATCAGTCGGCCGTGAAAGCTATGAGAGAAGTGGCTGGAGAATGTTCTGTGACAATGGAGTTTCTGACTTTGGTCAGGGCAGTGTAACAGGGCCTTACAATCGTTGGTTTGTTTGCAGGCTAATATAGGTTTATAAGGAGGGTTTTTTTATTTCTTGGTGTTTTGTTTTGTTTGTTGCTGCTGTTAAGGTTTTTGCACTGTTGGTTTGTCTGTTTGGTTTTTTGTTTGTTGTTGGTTGGGTTTGGGTTTTTTTGGTGGGTTGTTGGTTTTGTTTTTTTTTTGGGGGGGTTCATTGGTTGTCTTTTTTCCATAACCATCAGTCAGCCTGTAATTTTGTTGTTGTTTAGTTGTCTTCTGAGGTTCCTTTAACAGTAGTCTGTGAGCCTTTCTGGGAAGTGCAGTTCACAAGTTAAAATCCATTGCTCTAGAATAGCAGTTAATAAGTTTTCATTAGTTTTGTCTATATAAAATTACAAAGTACAGGAGCATTCAAGGGAGCAAGAATACAAATGAAAGAATAAAAGATTACAAATGGAGTTTTACATCCACTACATAAAGAAAGTTGTTGGGATGTATTGTCTCTCTGGGTTTGTACATTGTCACAAATGTAGGTAAGAACCCAGTGAAAGCTAAGACTACAGCTCCAAACCAACCAAGGCTTAGAAGGCAAGCAACTGAAGGTAGGACAACTCTTAACCTCCAGTTAAAGAAGTGGAGCAAAAGAGGAACCAAGACCCTGAACTTTGGGACTGGATCTCTTGTACATTAGATAGAAAGTTGGAACCAAGACAAATACCACTACTTAATTTGGTGGAATGTTCATCTAGAACAGTCTTGTGTTCACAAAACGTGGAACCTTGTCAGTGTAAGAAATAATCGTGTAGAGTTACCTCATCATCTTCCACTTGCTTTTCTAATTAGAAGAGCAAGCATTGTCTGTCTGTGGTTGCAGTTTTAACCTTGGCTGCTTTGGGATTATTTCTCTTGGGCCTGATGGACTGTGACCTTTTATACTTAGTGTTTATACCTGGAGTCTGGCTGTCCTTGTGGTGCTCCAGGAGTTGGTTCTCTTTGGACTCAGCTGTGTTCTCACCATGGCAGATGCTGGATCTCTTTCACAGCTAGATTATTTGGGTTTCCTGAGCATGCTTTTCAGTGAACTTTGCTATTTTTAATATCTCTGGAGCATGCTTTTGTGGTCTGTGGTTTTATGGGTGTGGGGTTGTTTGGGTTTTTTCTCCTGCCTCATACTGGTGAAGCTGAACGGAACCGTTACTGTAGCATGAACTAGTGTCCTAGTTTACCATCTCTATGCTTCTGCTGCTTCTCATGTCGTAGCTTCCAGACAACAGCTTATTTGCTGAGAAACAGACTGTGCCTTGATACTGTGCAAGCATTGTCCAGCAATAGCCAAAGTGCGTGTTACCAATCCTGTTTTAGTCACAAATCCAAAACACCATGCCATGTGGGCTGCTGTAAAGAAAGTTAACTTCATCCCAGTAAACCTTTGCCTCTTAAGTAGAGCTGTGAAGGTTGGAGCAGCTGCAGCTCCAGAAAACCTGAGGTTTTTCCATACTGGGCAGAAACTACTGATGTAGCCAGAGAGATGGTAAAGATAGTTGCCATTGCTTCACTTCCGTGTGCTTCTATCTCTACTTCTGTACATTTCTATCTGTGGAACACCAAACGGCAACTTAAGTACGAGACCTGCTGAGAGAATTTTGCCAGACCTGGAAGTAGAGCACTGCAATTATTCGTAGGAGACTTTTTCTGCTTACCATGATATATTACTTTGTTAATACAACCTTCAGAATGGATTCTCCTCAGAACTGAGGATAAAGAGTATAAGCTTAAGTAATGTGGAAGCAACTGAAATTAAGAAAGTGAGGAGCACTTTTAACATCTATTAATAATGCATACTTCATCTTTTGACCTCTCTCAATTTTTCTATATTCTGTTTTTTCTAATGATTCCATGATGAGCAATAAGGGATTAAACTTTGTTTGCTACTATTCTGACATAAAGGGCCTGGGAAGAACGTCACGTGCATTCTCCCCAGGAGTTGTGGATAAATACTGACCATAAAAGGGTGTGACTCTTCAGTGTTTCAAGGTAAAATGATAAACAATCATGGTAGTGAGGAAAGGCTCCTTGTTTGCAGTATGACACAAGCTACATGTGGTAGCACTTCATTTGCAGAGTGTTCCCAGAACTGTTCTGACACCATCCATGGTACTGATGCACAATCTGGGAAATAAAAAGGTGTATTTGCTTACCCATTTCATTGGAAACAAAGAGCAAAAGAGAAACCTGCTGTTCTCCAAGTAGAACCACACCCATCCTGCAATGAGTGTCATGGTGTGGAGGAACATTAAACCTTCAAATCAGCACAGAACAAAATACTAAAAGAATTTAGTGTTTTCACTAACATTGGTCTTAAGCACAAAAGTTGCAAGACTGGGTTTGTTCAAATAATTGAGTATCATCATTTCTTGGTTTTAAACTGATTTTCACTTATCCAAGAGCTGCTGAAAAATTGTTTTAATCAATAACACTTCTGAATTGTAGAAGGACAAAAATGTGCACTTGGAAATTGTTAAATTCCTTAATATCTTACATTTTTCTTTTGTCTCTGGTACCATCAGTGTTTTTCTCTCAGCCTGGAAATATAAAGCTGCATCTGCAGGCTGGTGGTTGTTACACAGGAGTGTGCCTTATGAGCTCTTGCAGCCTCTCTGTGGGTGTGTTGACCTCTCACTAATTAGATGATGTCATTCCCAATGGGATAACTGCAGATCTGCCCTTACTGCTCATGCTCTGGGATTAATTTGATGGGTGCAGTGCACAATGCTGTGTAGGCTTCTGTGAAAACAGGCTGCTATGGGAACAGCTGGCTTAGCACGTTCTTGCTTTGGTAGACTTTGAAGTCACTTGGATCTTCTTCCTGTGGCAGGTCGGTGCTGGCAGGTACCCTCTTATGTTCAGAGGAGAATGTGTCCCTGGAAAGGTCATTTTGTGAGTGTAAAAAAAGGGCATTGTGGTTTTGCTGCAGGAGTGGGTGCTTAATCTCTTCCTGACGCTGCTGAACAGGCCTCGCTGTCTTGTGTATGAGAATGGCTTAACTGGAAGATTGGAATATTGTCTTAAACTTAAGCAGTTGCTGAGGGATTTCTTTTTCCCCTTCTGTCCTATTTGGTAAAATTGAACATTCTGTGTAAATATGTGTAGAAGGAAAAAAAAAAAAAGCCTTCCCTTTGCAGAGTTCTGCTGAACAAGCAGGACTAAATGTATTGGTGTTCCTCGGAAGTAAATACCAGCCAGACCTGCTGGGCACATGTGACACGCTTATTCGCATTTGCTCTGATCTTTTGCCCAAATAAAAAAGCAGGAACTGAATAGGATTTAATTACAGGCTTATTTAAGCTTCCTTCTGTGCAGACAGTTGTGTATATTTATCTGAGCAGAACTTTTGAAACATGGTGCTTTCCACTCTCCATATTATTCTTTTTAAGAGATACCTGGTCACTGATGTTTGGTTGTTTTTTGTTTCTTTTCCTGCTGACAGAAGCCTACATTGAGTGTAATGACATCAATCTACCTCTGTCATGGAGAAAATAATGAATTAAGTTATTAATGTTTCTCTCACTGTAAGTCCTAAGCAAAACTATTTGCATTTTTGTTTCTGTGGTACAGCCTATAGTTTTGTAGGGTTCTGTTTCATCTTGGGGAATTCTTACTCAGTGAAGTGTGAGTGGCATAAAATTAGACTAGATTTATCTTTCTACAGTTTGATTTTTTTTTTCATTGTTTTTCAGAAGAACATGCCAAATCTAACTTCTGTCCCTTCTGGGTTTTTTGTTTCTCTGTATTTATACTTAATGATACATATCCCTATGACCCATAAACCAAACCTGTGGCTTAACCAGTTCAATTAACATTAAAACTGGACATAAATCTTGAGCCATCTTTAGAAGCAAGATTTTATTTTTTCAAACTAAATTTGCACTAATTTTTCATGGTGTAATGATTTGTCATTTACAGGGAATGAGTACTAGAAATGCTAGCCTGTTTCTACAGGACACATTTCCTGATGGGTGAGCAAGGTGTACTCAACATGGTGAAATTGTCTTACTAGGTGAATTTTACCTTAACTTATCAAGAGTTGAGTTATCTACTGATCCTTTCTGACTTCCAGAATTAGTTCTGTAGTGTTCCAGTGTCAAGTGTTATTTAGTAGGAATCACATAATGAGAAATACGAGAGAGCTTTTTTAAACTCTGCCTGTAGTATAAAGATTTTTCTTTTTGATAATTAACTGACAATTGGGAAGCATATATTTTGTTCTTCAATGTTCTTCACATTCAAGAGATACTTTGGTATTTGTAAGTGTTTGTATATACATGTATGGATATATATAGATATGTGAAAAGAGAAAAAGTATTTTAACCACAACATATGTTTCTTTTGAGTTTCATCTGTTTTCTTCAGTGACAAAACCACATGATTACCCCTGTTGGGATTGCAGGCTAATACAGATATGGAAGAATGAGCTGGATGCCATATTGCTTAATCAGCCAAGTAGTCTGGTTATTTTGTGCAGAGGACAGATGCATAGCCTCTGGCAGAAATAATACATGATTTTTCAGATCCTGTCACTCTTTTTACTTCTGGCAGTTGGGAAGAAAAATATATGCTGTACAACCAAGTTTTGCGTATTGAAAGTCAGTAGTATGAAAATCATTGAGGAAGGGCAAATTATCTTTTTCAGTGCTGAGAAGTTACCTGGAGATTGAGGCAGAAAAGGAGACTGGAAAGAAAAGGGTCATGTAGGATAGTCTGTAACCTCTGGAAAAATAAATCGATATAGTTCCCTGGAATTATTTTAGCTTGGGATCCTAACAGTACCCCTGGATAAATATATCCATGACTCTTTTCCTTCCTCTCTTGTTGCTACTCTTCTGCCAACCACATTTGCCTCTCTATTTTGACCTTGTATTTTGTTCTGATGTGTCCTATGATTTTGTGTTTGGCACTGTTTTGGTTAAGAGGTGCAAAACTTGCTGCTGTGCACAAACCTGGTATTTGCAGAAGTAAAGCCTTTTGCACTTGACTGTGTGCTAGCTCTTAATGTCCTTGATGTTATTTAATACTTCAGACAATTAGAATGCCTCATTTAAATACATTATTTTTGCAGCTATCTCATCCTCATTTTAATTTTTATGTCGAACTTTGGAACTAGATAACCTCAGAGAAAACCATACTTCTAGTAATGATGGAATCAGAACACTTTTGGAACCAAAATGTAGTATGACGAATTGTTCTTAGAAGGGAGCCTCTACTACTCCAACTTTAAGAGCAATGGTAAAAATCTGCCTCTCTACAGAGGGCTAATAGAGGCTTGCTTACCACTTGATCAGAAAATCTACACTGATGGAAATGGCTGTTGCTCTGCTGCCTTCATGGGAGCAATGCAAATGTACACATTTGGATTTGGCTCAAAAACTTGATGTGAGTCTTTGAAAGTTCAAGTGGAAAACAGGCCTTTTAGCCAGGTCTCTGAGTGAGTTTTACCCTGGCTGTATGGATTATCCTACATAAGAGACCTTTATCATTTTTTACCATATGGTTAAAACACATATACATATTTTTTCTGTTACCTCCAGGCACTGTGAGCAGATGGTATTAATGAATAAAAATAGCTGGAGAAATCATGGCATGTGGTTGCTTGAAGGAACAATTTATAGCCAGGAGTTTTGTAGATTGCTAGAAAGAAGAAAAAAAAGAACAACCCCAAAACACATGACCTCTGAAGTTTTATCTGCATTTTGGGCACCTGTACTGCTCAGGGCAACAGAATACAGAGATGATTGGAAGATATTAAATCTATTTTTATTGTTAAAAATTAACAGGAAGGGTATTGGAGACTGTGTGGTGTTTTGAGTTTCTTTTTTAAACACTATTGCTGTAGTTTGTCTTCTAGCTGATAACAGTATCAAGATATCTGTAGCTTTGTGGAGACCTTTGGAAGAGATCATATGATTTCTGTTTCTCAGAATAAATGGAGTACAACTTATGAAGTGAGCCTTGGAAGATGGTCTTTCTGTAATGCCAAAGTATGTCCAAATTTATTTCATAGCCCTGGTTTAGATTTTTACCATCTAAAGAATAAAGGTGACCTTCCTTCTACACAGAGCAAGGACAAAATGTGTGATTCTTATGTTTCAGAAAATGACTTTTTAGTAGCTCTGTTTCATAATTGATAGTTACCAAGCTCAGTGCATGAGCAGCAAACTTTCTTTAAACTTTCACTGAGGCTCATCTCACAATTTTTTTTTTTCCCCTCCATGTGAGCCAGTAAATTCATAATTTATTTCCCATAAGGGCTGTGGCTCAAAGAGAGGGAAGATTGGTGTAACATGTAAAACCTACAGGGTGCAAACACTAACAGGGATTTATGGCATTTTAGTGAGAAAAATGTCAGAACTTATAATTGCAGTGAGACTGTAATGGCTACTGCAGTTCTTAATTTTTATGAACAGGGAACAGGAGCAGCAGTAAGAAGGGATGTGTGATTCTGTTCTGCAGAACTTGGAAGATTGGCATCAGTTTCTATTAAATTAGCACAGGAGGGAAGAAAACCAAAAAAATCAGAATAAGATCAAAATAAATTCATAACTGAAACATTTTACAGAAAAAAATCTGAAATGCTCCATCATTCAGTTCATTCAAAAAGAAACTGAGGAGGAACAGAGATCCTTGATCTAGAGAGAGACATACCCACACTGCCTCAAAACTGGTCAAGGAAATTCAAATGAGAAATAAGTATGTATTTTGTAATGAACACGATTACGAGTTGGAACAAATTACCTAGAGGTAGGATGGTCTCTCCTCGTTTCATAAAAAGGCCACATGCCATTTAAATGTGTAGAGCAAACTGAACATGATGTAGTAGCATCAATGTGAAATACTAAGAGCAAGGTAAGAGGAGGAGCTGTACAAAGGCATACAGCTGATCCACAGGAAGCTTGCCCTACAGAATATATTCATCTCTACTATAATGTGTCCTGAACGAGAAGTTCCCAGGTTGCATGTGTCACTCTGACTGCAGTGACAAAGGAATGTGTCTCGCAGAAGCATTCAGCCGTGACCAAATTCTTCTTCCTTTTAAGGCTGAGGGGAACATAAGCATGCTAATAATGTCATAAGAGGAACAACGTATTTCCTGATTAAGCTGCTTGCTGGATCTATGAAAAATCTGGCTCCAGAAAAGCCAATAGAGGCAAATGCCTGGTGGGTTTGTGGCTTCATTACAGGAGAACTCTTGAAATATGGAAATCATAAACAGCAGGCAGGCAATTCTAGTGAGAAATCATTTCACGATTAAAAACTGCTCAACTGTGTTTCAGCTCTTTTAACTTCTTTGAAAAGACAATGCTGCCTGCTATTAAATTAATTGTTTACCCACCATTGTTGGTAATAGTTTATTAAAAGCTTGAAAATGTCTATTTTTAACCAGCATTATCTATAATGTATTTGTTTGTCGAGTGAAATGCACATGTATGGATGGTTCTAACACACTGCTTTGGCTTCGTAGGGGAAAGCTGATTACCTGTGGTTTTTTCTGATTTCCCATGACTAGTGTCAGCAACCATTTGCTGTGAATGTCAGCTGACCAAGAGTACCTAGGAGAGGCACACCTTGATTTCATCAAGAAATGTATGAAGATGGAAGGTACTTGCAGTTTAGATGTTTACCTAATCCTAACAGAAGATGCAATTGCAAAGAGAAAAAAAATACTGTAGAGCAACTAGTCTTTCCTGTAACAAGATATTAATACAAACCTTGAACAAAAAATAGTTTATAAAGTAGTAGTTTATAAAGATAGAAATAAACTTCTGTGGTAGTGAGGGACTTTAAAACCTCTTAGAACGGAAGTGTTTGTACATAGAAGTGTTGCATTTTTGCTAGGCAAATTCAATTCCTAAGCTCCCACATGTGAGGCATTTCTAATTTTACCCAGCTGAAATTTAGTGTTCCAGCTGCCAGCCCTGATTGCTGTGTTTTTGTGTCTCTGGGACAGGGTTAGGACTCTTCATTTTTGGAAAATTCTTGCTCATAAACTGCAAATTATTCTTCATTGTGGTTGGAAGAAAAAATTAAAATCTTTGAGTGTTTTATATCGAGTGGTGTGACTCTCCTTCTTAACATATTCTTCTTACTAATGTTTTTAAGTGGAACTGCTGCATGACAACTTGTAGTGTACTAAGTGTCTTCAAGAGCAAAGCGCTGATTCACTCCCCAAGGTCAGTGGTGCAGACTCACAAACCAGTAGTGGAAAGTAGTGATGCTAACACAGAGAGCAAGCTGCCCCTGGAAATTCTTGTGTGTGCAGGTTCTACTGCTTCACAGTAAGTTCTCTTTCAGAAGGAGTAACCCAAGTTAAGTGTGCGAATGTGTAGTTCTTTTGGAGCAGTTGGCTTGCTGTAACCACGCAGTCCAGCACCTATCAAGGTAAATTTGTTTTCTGGTGGTAGGAAAATGTGCAGAAAGCAAATTTTCTATAAAAAACCTGGCCCCTGTGTACTCTGTTACACCAGTGTGATGTTATTGGTTGTTACAATATAAAGCAGGTGCAGCCAACAAGAAATGGGAAGTAAATAACTCCTGGCCCTGCTGTGGTCAGAATGCCTTTCCTGTTTGAGAGAACCATAAACTTTTTTGTATTGGAAGCACTGTTTACAAGGAATTGAAGTATTTCTGTTGCTAACCTAACACTGTACTTTGAATAAATCCTCAATTACAGCCCTTTATCAAAATCCCAAGAGCTCTGAGGCATGGATTTGGATGTCACCTTTAGTGCTACTACCAGACCCAAAAGGGAAATGTGTGGGTGGGAGTCTGCTCTGAAAACACCCAAGTTTGAAAGTGACCAATTTTCAGATGGTTTCAAGGCTTTTGTATGTATTTGTATTCAGGTGTACAGACACACACAGAGCACGGGGGGCGGTTTGAAGAGTGCATCATTAGCTGGCTGAAAAATGAAATGTGTGTAAAATCACGCTGATTCAAAATGAATGAATCAAATGGATGTATGTATCATCTAGTCTTGCTCACGAGTTGATATCAACTGTCCTGTATAAAATACTATAGCTGCTCAAATGTGCTGTTAATCCTGAAAACCAAACTTATTTTACTTCAGAATAGTCTATACCACGTTAGTCATGTAGAGTATTAGGATACATCTAAAAACCCTCTAAAAAAAAATCTGAAAAAAAGAAAATCTATATGAAGTGTCTTTATGGATAAAAATAAATTATTATATAGTTTTGAAGTACATGAACTTAATAGCTCTCTTCTCTGTGTTCAGTATACTGGGAAGTCCATTCAGACTGCGTGGGCTATCGTGTCTATTCATGCTTTTAAATTGACACCCGAAGATCACGTTTTAAAATCTTGCAGTACAAAGTGTGCTGTTATTACATCA
>JANIJG010016643.1:0-56118 GCA_024611175.1 Megaceryle torquata | reverse complement strand
CCAGGCCGGAGCCGGGGCGGCTCCGCGGGGCCGGCGGAGATGTCCGCTCCCTTCGTAAGGAGGTGTGACCCCCCCCCCCCCCCCCCGCCAGGTGTCAT
Organism: Megaceryle torquata; assembly: GCA_024611175.1. Lineage (NCBI taxonomy): Eukaryota > Metazoa > Chordata > Aves > Coraciiformes > Cerylidae > Megaceryle > Megaceryle torquata. The sequence continues at coordinate 56,020 of JANIJG010016643.1, read as the reverse complement.
GTCAGCTATGGCTTTGGTGGCAGAGTTCTTCTGAATAGAACAAATAGATGATGTAAAAAAATTCTTTGATTTCCTTGGGTTTTTTTCCTTATTAATATTCTTCTCAGAATATGTTGGTTTTTTTTTTCTACCAAATGTCACTCTGAAGAGACTTAAACAGTTATGGAAGTGAGAATCTGAAACCCCACGGCATGTTAGGGAGGATGCAAAGGGGTTATGGGTTCCAGCAGGGCTGTCTGTGAGCAGGGACACAACAAAGGTGGAGCAAAGAGTAGACCAGGTTAACTGCTGGACTAACCTAGGAACCAGCTGGATAATATTGAATTAGAGCTATAGGACCTGCTCTGTTTGTCTTGAAAGGTAGTGGTGACATTTTCCTGATAGCGAGAATTGCTTTTCTCATTGCTACACTTGACTTCAGAAATTAAGGGATGACTCTGAACCATCTAAAGGTTAATTAAAAGAAGAAAGAAGAATATGAAATAAAGGCCAGATCTTTCCTCCTCCTTCATCTAGAAGCCCACTGAAGGTCATCTGAATTTTGAGTCTGTAGGACTGAGCAGTGGAGGTGGTGTTAAAGCAAAGTGCTCTGAGCTGATTTCAGTTGTGGTCTGAAATCTTTCAGCTTCATTTAATGACTGCTATTTCTATGTGGTTGTTAGCAAAGTTCTAACTGCTGGGTATAATCTAAGACTCCAAAGACTCAAAATTATTGAACCACCACTCTTCAGGGTGGTGGTTCCATAAAATAAGGACACTGTCCAAGAATGTGGGTGATGTACCAGAATAATTTTATGTGATAAAGAAGTTTGACAGGTTTTTATGGATGGCAAGTCTCTCTTCTCTTGCATGTGTTTTACTTTTGTTTTCTAACCAGAAACATTTTTTTTATTAAGCAAGGATATTATAGGTCAGTAGTATTTTCTGATGTCAGCTACTATGGATTTCTGGTCCCTGACTGGGTGTTGCAGCTATACAGTGGAACTTGGCAATGCTTTTGGCTCATGGCTCTAGGGGTAGAAAAAGGATCTGCGGTGAACTCGGACAGCTCACTTGGTCTCAATCATCTTGGTCATAGCTCTGGGGTGCATGACACAAGCTGCATTTTCTCCCCAGTCTGGGTGTGTGGCAGTCATTGTCATGAGCTCAGTGAGGCTCACCTGCCTTGCATCTGTGTAAAGATCATGACCATGGTGTTCTCAGGACAATGTGCAATACACAGGACAAAGATCTGGGTTTCTGATAATTTCTAAATTATAAATTGCTACAGAACTACTATTAGTAAAATATTTTTTATATAGATAAAAATATTTATAGCACATAAACATTTTAAGTCACTACAAAATTACCACTATATACATGAAATGCATAAAGCATACATATGTATGTTATAAGCTATTACTAAGTTCCAACTTCTGAAGCGAGTATTTACTTAATGTATACTTGGGTGCACCTATTAAATATATTTGTGAGGCATTGCTTGTAAAACACCAAACTGCTCTTGGGAGTGGGGCTAATCTATAATGGAAAAGTTTCACACCTAAATATGATCTTTGTCCTGCAGGTCAGAGTCGAACAGGTGTTTCTGGCAAGGGTCCCATCTGTATAGAGAGGCTCCTTTTGGTTAGGTAGTGAGTGTAGAGATGCACAGGTGTGTAGGACAGCAGTTGACAGAAGAGATGCTGCTGAGTCCTGTTTTCCTGGGAGGCAAGTTTGCTGCCACAGTTCTTGTCCTGTAACCATCAAAGCTTTGCAGTCCTGCCAACTACTCCCCTTCAAGGAGGCTTAAGATGAGTTAATTATGGAGGTTGTCTTTGTGGCAGCTCTGTCACTAGGCATAGACCTTGACAATATTAATGACAAGAGATGCTTGCAGAACTCTTGAAAATCCAGAGATCTAAGATGATAACAAAATGCTCAAAAAAGATACTTCTCAAACTTCCTTGGAGATTTTTTTTTTGTAAGGAACTCTCAATGAAGCAAACGATCACTGCTGCTATCTTCTTTCTTGCAACGTTGGCTCCCTCCTCTTCTGTCCAAGGGGATTAAAAAACAAGCCTAGTAACTTGAGTGCAATGCTATAAATGATACACTGTTCATTTTCATAGGTATGGTATTTGCAATTCACTGGTTTAAAAGTTTATGGCTCAGTTCAGAAACTTTGAGATCATAAAACTGATTTGTTCTTTAATGTATAAAGGAGCTTGTGATTTGGGATCTCTGGGGTTAGCATCTGGTATCTAAAATGTTATATATTTAATGTTTTTGGACTCAATGCATTTCAACCAATCCCTATAATCTGATAGAGGCAGCAATCCATTTATTTTCTTATATCTTATTGATATTAGAGAGCTACAAAGTGATGGTCAAGCCTGTTATGCTACTGTAGTAAATCTGCCAACCTGGAGATATAACTGAACCATCCACTGTTGGTGCTTGTGTGCAAATGTTGAGAACTTGTTTTCTAATAGTTACATAATGAAAGCAACAGGCAACTAGCAAGTCAAGATGATCAATAAGCCAAATTGTTATTTATTTAGCATTCCATGTTCAGGGGTTGGTGAATTTTGCATGTGATGGTAGGAGGCAAAATTAGCCAATTCTTCAGAAGCCTTTGCCTAGAATCTATAGACCAGTCCTTATTCCTCTGTAGTCTGAGTTTAGTAGAACAGACAATTAAGCAAATGACTCATAATTTTGTGGCAATGATAAATTTTTCTGCCTGATGCTGGAAGTTTTGCTTGACTTAAAAACTTTGTTACCATAACTCAAGAAAATGTTAATTTGTATACTGAAAAGACAAGAAGGTTCTCCAGGAGTGTTCTTGTTCTAACATTATTAACTAATCCTGTAATGTTTTCTGATCTTTTTCTGGTAAAGAGCAGAGCGATGAATAAATATCTTGAGAATCGATAAATCTGTTCATTATGTACTTATTAGGAGTCCATGATTAAGTAAATCTTGGTAGTTCAGTAGTTGGTGTGTGTGTGTGTGTGTGTTTTTTTTGTTGTTGTCATTAGGGCTTCCATGTCACTTCTGAGCCAACTTCTGAATATCCCTCAATGCTATGGGGTAAATTTCTAAACTACATCATTATGGAAGAACTGTATAGAGAATACAATTTTTTTTAAATACAAAGTGCTTGGGGAGTTTACCTCTGAGCATTCAAATCAGTCATTAATAAAAACCCCCTAATTTGTTGGGCATTTGAAAATCGTTGCCAGTTTAAGACTTGGATTCTATTTTAAGGATTTCAGCTGGCAAAAAAACCCCTCAGCTATCCCTAGAGAATATCGAATCTACACAGCAATTTAAACACTGTGTCTCCAACATCCATATGCGGCTTCATTTTCACAGCTTTTTGTAACCCATCTTATACAATATTTATTCATAGCAGGGAAAAAATAACCTTCAGTAAAACAAGTATGTTTAATGTGTTGGACCTGGTATGTTTAAAGGCAGACTGCAAAGTTCTTCATAGGACAGGTTGGTGTGAAGCATCTCGCCATGAAGTCCAAGAGCAGCTTCAAGCTGAGTTCACATACACTTGCAGAGAGGCTCTGTGGGGAGAAATAAGTGGCGTCGGTGGTATGACAAAATCTATAGTCATTCTCAGAATGTTGTTACTTGCTCTCTTATGGGACAATAATACCACAAGCTTGATTCAGTGTACCGTTATAGGAGCATTTAGATTTGGTATTTAATAATCCTACCCTCAGAAAAGTGCGTTTAATGAGCAGTTGTGAAATTTGCTGTTCTTTGGTACAGATGTTTAAGTTCTGGAGCTTCCCTGCATTTGAGAAAATCCTTCATTGAGGTGCTTTAGGAAAAGGTTTACACTTAGCATTGCTACAGAGGCATGTAGTTGTAGAGACCTCTTATAGCGGGGAGGAGGTGGCAGTCAGAGTAACCCAAGATTCAGAATTTCTGTACCTTTTAGTCTTAGGCTTTAAAAATGTCTTGATATCGATATATTGCTTTAGTAACCCATACAGCTTTTGTAATTTAGGTACATTTTCTTAGGATTATTTGCACTTACTCTATAAAAATGTGTGTTTCAAAATGAAATAGATGTCATTAGTTGTATAAAACACCTTCCTCTTTTTTTCTTGTCTGTAGGAAAAAAAAAAAAAACACAACAAAACCTTCTTCCTAGGAGGGCTTTTCTTTTGCTTGATGTAAGAAAAGGTGTTTCATCTTTAAAAAATAAAATAAAATATTCTGTACTCAGTTCCTCATGGAATTCTTGTGAAGGTAATTTACTAATGCACACATGATATTTCTGCACTGGCTCATATATATGTATTACATATATACTTCAGGTATCTCTCTCTTTTGTTTCTGAGAGGGTGGACAACTGTTCCTGAGAGTTATGGTGTGAGCAAAAACAAAGCTTTAGCCTTCTCAGATAGAGTCTTGGTTTCACCTTAGTTAAGGTCTACTGAGTTGGAGAAGAATGTGTGTTGAGTCAGGAAGGAAACTACAATTTAGTTTTATCTGCTGTTTGAAAAGCGCTGAAGTGACCCCATGTGAGTAGTCACCTAAGTCCTAATTAACCCATCAGAGCTGTGTTGGAAAGAAGAGGCTTTAGGACATGATGCAGGAGTTGTCTCTCAGCTCTTTGACTCTTTATCACAATTACTATTGTGGAGGTGTAGATGCCCTGCTGTCTCTGTGCTAATCCTGTGGCTGTCTGCCTGAGCTTCTTGCCTTTTATATCCTAGTAGAGGGCTGATCAAAATTGTTACTTTTAATTGTGAACTCCAACAAAGTCTATTCTCTGCCTTCTGACCTGTAGAATAGCTTGGACCCTCCACTGTTTTTGAAAATGTAGGGAAAAAAACCTGGAAACTAATGTATCTTCCTGGAGTAAAAACTCAAATTTAGTTAGGGGAAAGAAAAACAAAAGCCCTAATAAATACTCAGCCTCTTCCTTCTCTTACCAGCTTGCACAAAATTGACAGAGGGAAGGTTCTGGAGTGAGCAAGTGAGCAGCAGCTTTTTTATTTAGTTTGCCCAGACAAATTTCTTCCCACAAAAGCTAGGACGTGACAGAAGAGCAGGATGTATGCTGAGCTTTCAAGTTAACCATCTCTTGTGTTGCTGTCATAAGGAGCAGCGATGCTACCGCATCACTCTCACAAAAAATTAATTAGACACCATTTAAATAAATGTGAAGGCAGTTATTCTAAGAGGGCTGAATGGCAAGTGATGTAACAGGAGAGATAATAGAGAACTGCAGAGGAGTAATAGTAAGTTGCTTACTCAGCATTTAGTATTGACAAAGAAAGATGGGGAGTTTGGGGTTTGGTTTTTTTTTGAATGGTAGTAAACATAACGCTGCTCTACTGGCTCAGCTGTAAGAGAATATGTGGATCCAGTTGTGGAATCTTGGAGGGATAGGATTTAGTTTGTAAATTAGACCGATTGCAGAGCTGGTAGATTTTGTGCTTTGAACTACATGGTTGTGGCAGGGGACTGGACTTCATGGTTGGGAAAGGCTTGTTAAAAACCCTGCAGTGATGTGTGATACTCAGAAGACAGAGCTTTATAACCTAGTAAGGAAATGAACTAGAGTGTATACAACTGTGAGACTTGAAATGCTATCCTGTCTCTTATGAAAGAAAAACAAGTTTTAAGATGTGATTGAAAGCCAGTGCATGCAGATAGAAGAAAAGTAATTTGATTTGTTTGCAAAATAAAAGGAAAATTTAGTCTTTGCTGTACATGTTCTGAAAAATTAAATTCATAACTCCAAAAAAGTGTAATGATACAAGGGATGAACTTACTTGTGTGTGTGATCTAAATTCCCAGTCAAAAAGTACTGCTTCACTTTTGGTGGCTCCTTCTCTCCCTAGTGGAACTGTGGGGTTTTTTTCTAGTTGCTGTTCTTTTCAGCAGGTAACAGATACCACAGAGGAGTGCTCTATTAAATGTTACCTTGAGGAAAAGAGGGCTAGTTTTAACTAGTCTCAAAATGCAACTCCAACTCTGTACCAAGCTTCTAGCATTTGAAGGGGTACAAACAGGTTGAAAGAGTTTGTTTTTTCCATACCTTTATTTTTCCACTAGTAAAGTTGGATTTTGCACTTCAAAATGTCTCGCTGTTTGACTCATTTAAACACATAGGTAAGGTTTAGATTGGTCTTCCACTGTCCTCAAACTTTCTAGTCATCACAGCCAGGTGTCCTAAACAGATATCCCTAGTGCTTATGTTACCATTATATGTGCAGTAAAGGCTGGGGGTGAGGTGGGCAAAGCTGATTTCAGAACCTAGTTTGGGGCCTGACTTCCTGCTGGGGGGGAAAGAAACTGTAAAGCTCCAGTGGGGTGGACATGTGCCACCTGACTTTTCCTCCATTGGAAATTTCCTTTGGCTGACTGACTGCAGGTTGTTTGTATGATGGAAGTGTCCACCTGACTGTATGATGTAGTGGCGTTAACAGTGGGGTTCCAGAGCTATATAAAGCAGTTTCATTGCAAACTACACCTATTCTTTTTTTTGTACTAGGAGAAAGCTCTCACCTCAGACCTTGTTTCTTGCCATGATGGACTTGGAAGCAGGTGTCTGGAGCTGTGGAGCTGAGAGCTGTCACTGACAGTCAGTGGAGAGCTGAACTTCTTGCCACAAAGAGGCAGCATGTAAAGCTACCAAGCTGGCTGACAAAATTAGTTTTTTGATGGCTCCCAATGGTACAGTTACATTAGGACATTGAAGTTCCTTGAGAGTTAAGTAACTTTGAAAAGCAAATCCCATATGGGGTGTTGCAGACAAAGGGACTGGTGGAGACACATTTGTCTTGCTTCTCCACACTTTTAAATGAAAGCTGCAGTGTAAAATGATGCATGGATTTTATGCCCATTTGCACAAATACATGCATATTTATATCCCTGAAGTGTACCTGAGGCAAACTGAACACTGAAATCTAATTCTTGTTTTTGCATAAATGTCTAAATTCTGTCTTCTTCCTCTTGAGTTTCTTTTTCTGCATCCTAAATGCATAAAGGATATAAAGAAAGCATCAGGATGATTTTACTCACGTAGCAGCTTTAAGCATGAATACAGCACTGCTGTCTATGAAACTGCATTATATGAACATTGTTATTGAAGCACTTACCCCATTTTTATGTAGTCCTTCAGGTTAAACATCCTTTCTATTAAACATGACTATTTACATGTCTGTAACTGTATGAAAGAGAATAAATAGTTCATGATCTGACCTATAAATAAATATTTATTCTTGATAAGATAGTAAGCCATTGTGTGACTGGGGAAAATAACTCTGCCTCTCTGTATTTCCTGACAGCTGTGAAACAATTCTACTTCAAAAGTCACAGGATTTGAATTTCAAAATAACTTACAAGCTGGGAGTAGCGCTTTAATGTTTTTAAAACGTTAGCAGAGAACTAAGCCAGAAAGAAGCTGGAAATGATTCTAGGAAGTGTCAGGAGAATAGTAATTTTCATTTTTACAGGACTTTGAAATTTTGACGTCCTTCTTTTAGAAAAGTTGGAATTAACACCTTAGTTCTCTTGGAACAAACTGGGGGCGGGGAAGAGCCCCAACACTCCTCAGAGACCCATACATCAAGTCTGGCACCAGTTTTGGCAGCAGAGCCAAAGTGTGTACGTCAGGAGTGTGAAAGGATCCTTTCAGAGATTACATACTTGAGCTGTTACTGCAGCCCAGATGACAAATCACAAGGAGAAAGCAGTCCACTGCTTTGCAACTTATTCCTGGGTAGAGGAATCAGCTCTACCCAGTTTATATGAATTGGTTTTAGAAGCTAGAGTGAATGACTGCTTTTGTATAGCACTGTGTGTAACCTCCTCTTCCCTGCTAAATGTGACTTTTTACATAGCTGTGACCATGTACCATAAGGCCCAGGAGCAGGCCAGCGCACTTGGCAAACCATGTTATGAACACTAGGAATAGATCATGTGAGATGGCAAGGAAACGAGGAACCCAGTCTTGCCGTGGTATTTATCTGTGCTCCTTGGGAAGCTGACAAAAGATGTAAAGGGACAGCCAAGACAGTTTTGCTAGTTAAAAAAAACAAGTCAGTGGAACTGTAAGCTGTAGCCAGATGCAATCCCAAGGTAGAATAATGAAACGGTTACTCTGTGACTCTCTTAAGTAAGAATTAGAAACTAAAAATATAATTGGCCTTGTCAGTATGGAACTTCTCAGACAAATACACTTTTGTTTTGTTTTCAGCAGAGTTCGAGGTCTGGTTGATAAAGACAGCTGTGTCAATATTAGATACTTTGATTTCTCTGAGGCATTTAATTTAGTACCACATAACATTTCAATTTAAAAACACTGCATTATGTAGTATTAATAGGCTACACAGCAGATGGATTAGAAACTGGCTCACTGACAGGTATCCAAATGAAGTTGCTAATGGGGAGAGATCAATGAAAAATGCCATTTTTGTGGTGGTCTCCTGGGGGCCAGGGCTACTTTATATTTTTATCATTGATCCAGACATTGATGTAAAATCCTTACTGGTGAAAGACTTAAAGGTCTGTGAGGTAGTAAATAACAGAGACAAGTAATTCCCACCCCAGCAAGATCTAGTCTGAAGCTGGACCATGTAAGGAATATGTGGGTCGTGGGAAGAAAAAAGGTGAAAGATGTTCTGCTGCATAAATAAAGTCAAGCAAAAGATGCACTCCTCATACCAGACAATTAAGTGTTTTGGGCAAATTAAGTCAGTCACCTGGAGAAAGATATGCCCCCCCCAGCCTCTTACCTCTGAAAAGTCAGTGCCTCCTTTTCTCAGAACTACTTGGTAGCAACCTGCGGGAATGTGCTGTATGCTGTTATTTTGCATTTTTTTTACATGAATACCAAACTTAGGTTAGAACTGGAGAAAGGTTGTTCTTGGAAGGAACTTTGTACTCCAACTTCCTGCTCAAGACAAGGCAACTTTGAAATTAGGTCAGATTGCTCAGGGCCTTGCCAGTTGAGCTTGAAAAAGGTCAAAGGTCAGAATCTTCCCATCCCCTCTGCGCAACCTGTTCTAGTGTTTGGACTGCTTCAGTGAAGATTCCCCCCCCTTGTGCGTAAAGGGAATTTTCTATTTTGCATCTTGAAGCTCTTGCCTCTTGTCCTTTCACTGCACATACCTGAAAGTTGTGTGAACTGACTGAACTATATATCAGCTATAGTTGATACAAATACTTGAGGTTAGTTCCTTAGGATTTTGAACACATGCAGAGGTGTACAATTAAGTTCCTAGGTGTTTAATGCTAAATGCATTGAGAAGTTAGAAAGGAAAAGTTGTTCCTATAACTATATTTATATCCACTAAAAATTATCTTTCAGTGCATTTGTATTTTGCAGTTCTTCTAAATGATCTTAAAAGAATGAAAATAGTATAAATTTTCCTGTCCTTTTGTTACTTCTGTTACTGTTTTTATCTATGCAATAATAAATGCCATAGTCACAGGGTGTGCTGATGTTTTTGCATAGTGTGTGAGGTTCATTTTTTAGATATTTACTCAGGGCTCAGTTCTGCGTGAGTGGTTAGGTGGCTTGTGTAATTTTTTGCTGGTTTTCTTGTGTCAGCAACAGGATATTGCCCTAGCTGGGGAGGTGCTTTGGGTGTTACAGCCATTAATTTGAATGGAACCCTGGTGTAAATAGAAATTTTTTTTGGTTAATTCTTGGATATATTAATATTTGTTAGCACACTTCAACCTCTATATATTGAATTCAGACAGTTTCTGATAGCATTATCTGTACTTATCACTGATTTGATTTATATCTACAATAAATAGTAACCCCTAAATTGGTTTTACTTAAGGAGTGGAATTGCCCTTATCTCCATTCATGCTCTCTCCAGTCTTTCTAATGTGCATAGAGACAGCTCCCATCACTCTCTGTCCCCAAGAAGTCGTCATTTCTTCAGCTCATCTAGCTGTTTTTCCTTCTAAACTCTAGTTGAAGAACTTTCTATGCCTGGGTAGTTCTGAACCAGTTATAAAATGTATTGGGCAGGGAGCAAACTTATGTTTCTCCACCTTTCACCACAGAAGTGGAGTATTTCATGTGTAAGAAAGCATCTAAGATTAATCAGAATTTTAAAAGGCTATGGAAATGGATAATTTGATCCTGAAAATGAGCGTCACAGTTGTCATCCTGGTGTTTCATTTTGAAATTGGTATTATGAGAATGGTATTTTTCCAGAAGGAAAACCTGGGAAATTGTAGTGTGAAATATTGACTTGAGTCAGACACGACAGCTTTACCAGTGTTTATTCTATGCATAACATGAAATTCCATTTCAAGTGAACTATATTATTAGACTTAGTTTTTACCACTTCAAATTTGTGCCTAAAACTGTTCCCATTCTTTAGTTTAAACAGTCTTTTGCGACAGTTAAATCTATCTGAATCATAATTTTGATAATAGTTAGAAATTAAATTGTTTACTGTGAAAGGAAGCTACTGAATAGTTATCTTCTGCTTTTAACTATGTAAATGCATATACATATATATATACACACATAACTACACATTGTTAAAGCTTAGAGAAAGCAACCTAAATCTCTGGAAACCTTCAAACTATGAATTTAGAGTCCTGAAACATAAAAAGCCAAAGTGTATTTGAGCGAAACAGTATTTTGGTCAGTTGTGTGAGCAACTTGTGTTTTACTCAGCCTTGGAATGATATAGCAGTAAAAATGCTTACATATCACTTAGGAATTTGGCACTGTGAAAAGGAAGATTATCAGTTGTTATTCCTTGTGGGTCTTTTCCAATGAATGATCTTCTATAATTCTATGATTTTCCATTTTCTTTTTGTTAATTCAGAGGTTTCGACAAAGAACCCATCACCACTGGTGAAATCTTCGCTTGATTCATATTGCCTAATTTCATATTATGCTTAATTTTTTTGATCCAAATTTTGTAAGTAGGTCCTGAAAGTTGTATTTAGAAGGTGTGGAGGTAGCTAGAGCATGAAATAAACCCAGAGCCTGCCTTTTACTCTGGTAACTGTACTAAGGTCAGAAATGGTACAAATACCAATAGAAATAGTGTTCATCAGAACTGGTTTACAAACAAAAATACAGTTTTAGCTATTTGTTTAGCTGAAAAATCCTTCCAGTAAAAAATACAGACTTGTCAAGAAACCAAACACCCTTTGAATGGATGTTTTGATTTTATGCTTAAAATAGACACATTGGTGAAAAATAAATCTTAAAGGTATTTGACAGGGGAGCTGTTGATTTCTGCCTTTTTCTACATGTGCTGCCAGTTTGAATGGACTGTAAGTTCTCCACCTAGACCCTGATTTTGGCTGGGCTGAACAAAAGGTGGGAGCTCTTTGTGGATGTGTTCCTCTAGATGGGGAGCTGCACCCAAGGGTGAGTGGGAGAAAGTGGGAGAGACAAATGTCACAATTGCTGGGAGTCATTAGGGTACCACCATATCCACCTTTACACTAAATAAATACATGAGATTCATTAGAATTCGACTTGGAGGATGAAATATTATATAAAGCCAGCCCTCTCTTTCTGTTAACTCTGATTAGGAGGACTTAAAGCAGGAGTGTAATTGTAATGTGCCCATTTAGGAGATGTTTGTATTGCTTTAGTTTCTGTTGGACTTAAGACTTTTAATCTTAGTTAGCTACTCATTGATAAAAAGCAAAGCACTTTTGTTTCATACCTATGATGTAAAATTGTATTTGAACATAAATATACATCATTATTACAGAGAGCTGCAGTTTTGACATATTCTAGCTGATGCTTTTTTCATCTTTCATCATCTAATTTCATCTGCAGAGAGAATTTTTACTGGCTAGATGAAGTATATTTAAAATTTGACCTAATTTGCCATGTGTTAATTTGTTATTCACACTTAAAACCTTGTTCTAAACTGATAAAATTATTTGTTTTCCACGTGGGAGAGGATTTTATGTAGCTGAAACGTGTTCTTTGTTAGTGGAGAGTTGTTTTGGCTTTCTTTTTAATGCTGTAGGATTTCTAGTCAGATTATTAGTTGTCTCTGGGTGAGGAAAAGACTGTATTTGAATGGCCCCTCCTTTTAATCCAAATAATCCTGGTCTCTAAAGAGATTAACGTAAACGCTTATAGTTGCTTCCTTTTGCCTGTGCTTTGGTGTTTGGTTGATTAGACTATATGCCATCTCTGATTTCTAAAGGGCAAATGAGAAAATAAACTAAAACTCTGAAAAATCAATGGCTAATTAAAACAATAACTGACTGAGAAAGCAACACAGACTTGGGTCAGAAATGAATTATTTATTGTTCACAACAGAGTCAGAAATGGATTATTCACATCAGAGATACCCTAAGTTTCTGTGCTAAAGCCTATGCAGATTGTTGTATCGATGTTCTGCATGGCCCCAGTGAAATTCTAAGCTGGGTAATTTGCTTGAGGAACAAATTTCATGTGAAATAACCATGCATTATAAGTGTCAATGGGAACTGCTCATTTGTGAGCTATAGTAGGCAGATATCTTCTTGTAATTGATTGTGCTTATGCTGCTAAAACACAAAATTTATCTAATCTGTTTTGTGGCCTCAGTAAACACTGGTGGAAGAAATAGTTGAAGGGGATGGTTGTTAAAATTTATTTTAAAACATTAAATAGTGCCCTTACTGATGAAGAGCCTTGCATGTAAATGTTACGTAGATAATTTACATCCCTCTTTTATTCTAAGTGCTCAGCTTCTTAATTTGGCCTCTCCTAGACAAAGAAACTTTTTCTTGTGAACACAAATAATCAGTACTAATGTAGCTCAAGTGATGACACTTTTTTCTTGTGAGATGCTGATTTGTTGCCTAATGTGTCATTAAGGAAGCTTCAACACTTAGGTAAAATTAATTCTTTAAGAGCTGCTACAGTGGTTGGCATACATAATTTCATATCTCTGTACACATTACTGCTGCCTTCAAATAATTGGCACTGTTTTCTGCCACTCTTAAAGCCTTAAGCAGTACCTTGCCTGGAAAGTATCTCAAGTACCTCCCCGCATCAGTAAGGGTCTTACAATATTGATTGGCAAATTCTGTCTGAATTAGTCTGTGGTCCTGCTTCAATTCTTTTTGATTCTTTGCCAATTGTTTAAGGTACCACAGATATTGTAGGGTTAAGATCAGGATAAAACACAAATGCGTATGGGCTACACAATTTTGAATTAAAGAGGTTCAGCTATTTGATACATCATAACTTAAAGCAGCAAAACCTCCAGATTACATACCCCAGTATAATGGTGGACTAAGACATGATTGGAGTTTTCCCGGGGTGGGGGTGGGGGGGACGACACACACACATTCTGCACAAGTTCACATATTATTTTAGTTTTAACTATACTTTATGAAAAGTTTTGTTCGGTAGACTTTGTCCACTTCTAAAAAAAAATCCTGATGTACCTGGTACATGCCTGTATATTTTAATATTTTAGCTAGCTTTCCATTAAACAAAACCCCAGTCTTAAATAGAATGCACAGAGGATTCAACCCAAAGTCAGTCCTTGAACAGACTGAATAGTTTGCTGAAAAGACAGTTTCCAAGTATGAGGTATTGATAAGATGTATTTTCATTTACTTCAAACAACTAGGAAAATCCATTCCTAGAAACGGAATGCTCTGATGCTCTATCATTATTACTCCTAGATAATTAACTTCAAGATATTTTGAGTTTCAAATTAAATGTCAAAATCATTTGGCGCTGAAAATGTGTGTCTGCCTAATGCAGAAAGTAAATAACTCTGTATGGTATATTTTCCATTTGCAGTTCCTGTAACAGTGCCAGGAATGGTAATCTATCACAATTGCTTTTCTGGCAAAAATCAAACCAATAAGATGTATTCTATTTTTAGTAATAGTTAATTTCTGCTATGTTATATTATTTTGCTAAATAGTTTGGAAAACTTGAAGTAAAGGACTGCATAAATATTTGAATACTTGTTAAAATATTCTTGAAATCTAAGCAGTTCACACTGCAGCACCTTGATGAGGTACTGCAAAGTTGAGATTTCTTGAGGTCATTAAGATAAATGGTAAATTCTCTCACATACCCTTGAATCCCAACCATACTCCATGTGAGTGAAACACTGGGGAGCCCATGCAACATAAAAATACAGATTACTGCTCTCCTGTACTCTGAGCTAAGCTCCTTATTCCAATTTGGCTTTGTACTTCTAATATTTTTTTATATACTGACACAAGGGCAGTCGTTTGTAGGAGGGTGAAGTGACCCTTAGTCTCATCATATGGATTGTCACTTTGAGACTTCAGGAAAGTTCCGGAGCAGCGGGAGAACATATCACATGGAAGATGGGGGACTGCCCTGACAAGTGCACAAGCAGCTCCAAGAGTGTTTGCTCATACTAGCGAATAATTAATAGCAAGACATACATGTAGGCACTTCTGCACATCAAACATTTCCATAGCTGTGCTAGAATTCTCTCCTTACATCCACAAATGCTCTCCTAGTTAGTTTAATTTAAATTCACTGGAGTTGTGTTCCATTATTACAGCTCTGAAATACATAAAATATTCTCCTTGATCCATGACAAGTTATCTTTTTTTCTTTTGTTTTTGTTTGTTTGGACAGTTCATAGTCCTGGGAATGTACTGAGTGATTATTATCTTACAAGTTAAGCAAGTAGCAGCTGGGATATTCTGCTGGGTTTCATCTCTCTTTATTGGCCAATTTGGTTTGCTAAACCAAATAGACGAAGTATAGTACTTTTTTCTTATCTATCAGCTAATTTCCAGAGACATACAAACACAGGATAACTTTGATGGCATTTAATGTAACTTGGATGGCTACTAGGTTCTGCATCTGTTTGGAAAATAGGTTTGCATTCCAGCCTCGGGCAGAAAGTGATTTCAGATTAAGAATGCACAGCAGTGGTGCTGTAAAATCCATGGAGACAAAGAAGTGTGCTCATAAACATTTGACATGGGAAGCTCAGATTGTCAAACTTTGAAAATTCAATGGCTTGGTGATCTCTTGAAGAGATTTAAGGCCTGATATGAATTAATGGTTAAGAAAATTAGTAATTGGTCATCTGTAGCTTGCCAGACAGACTCAGCAGAAAGAGCATGATATAAAATAAAAATACTTTACAAAGCAGCTGACTGAAATTAGCCAGTAAGCTTTCCAGTATGGTGGGTTTTTTCATATGGCAGAATACAGTCATACACAGGAAAACAAAAAGAGTGGGGAGAAAAGAAACACAGAAAAACATTCTGTATCGCAAAGGTGGCCATTGCTCTGTTGTAGTGACGCTTGATGCTTTTAATATGATGGAAATAACAGGTCAATTAAAGGAAAAAACAGATACAGAAATAACTCAGAGCTTCCTATTGTGAAGTTGATCGTTTAGTACCTACAGGAGTTCAAGGTACAGTATCTCTGGTTTGTGTTGAATTTCTGTTGCAAGATCCGGCAGTTAGCTCACTTAAATTCAGAAACCTTCTGCCAACTTGCTGTGTGTACTCAGTTTGCATGGGTGGATTTGGTGCTTCTGTCAGTCAGGAGTACAAGCATATCACTTAGTAATCTTGGGCAGTTGATGATGTTGACATCTTCTGGTGTAGAGTGAAGAGGGGAAAAAGCAAGAGTTTGAATTCATGAAGTTTTATTTCAGTTGTTTTTGAAGAAGCAAATCATAAAGGACATTTGTGTTGCATTGTATGCTTTGCTTTTCTTGCTCTTTTCCTGAAAGAACCCATTCCAGTGAGAAGAAAGAAAATGGAACATGGAGAGTAGAAAAAAACAGGATGGAACTTTTAAAGCTAAAGGGTTTTTTTCTAAAGAATACAGGTTAGTAAGGACAAGAAGTCATTTAGTCTACTCATTTAGCGTAACAGACAACTGATGTAAACAGGTACTTGGTCTAGAAGGATCCACGGAACAACTGTACAGTATTTCCATGCAAAATAAAAGTCCAGAGTGTTCTCCTGAGAACCCAAACCAAAAGTGAGACCTGTGGTACAAGAGACAAAAAGCCAAATCCTATAACTTTTAGCATTACAGGAAGACAGGAGAAATGAGAGGATACGGGTGTGCACTCAGTCTGTGCAAAACAAAGGCTGCTTATAAGCTGCTGTCATGACATGGTTTTAGTAGGAAACTCAGTAATGTATAATGAGGTTCATTTTAGAGTTTCTTTTTACCCAAGTTTGTCTGCAGTATAACAAAGAGGTTTTTGAGTATGCCAGAAGCATTCGTGTAGTCTACTTTGACACAGCTGAAGCTCTGCTAGACTGTTACAGTCTGATGATGGAATTTCAATGCATAGTTAAAAAAAAAACCAATCAGATATCACCCCTATTCTAAATCTCTCTAGAGGATTGTACAAAACTATCTATTTTACAATATTCTTTGAATAACTCTGCTATTGCCTTTTTTATACAACAGCAGGTATATAAAGTAAGCCAAGAAAAATCCAGATGCTCTTTCCAGGTGAGCAGATGTTAATGTCTTCATTCAATTTTTATTTTCCGTTCTTGCTCTGCTAAACTCCCACTGAAGTCAGCAAGTCTGCCTAAATAAAGAACAAATAAAAACTAAGTAAATGCCTTAGGTTTTGTTCCAGGGCAAGGAAATGACTATTGGATTGCTGATCAGCCAAGCTTTTCCACAGAGAGCAAATATTAAGATTTTCATATATTAAAAATTCAATGTGTGTAATTCAAAATCAGGCCAAACCCATCTATCTCTGATCCATTGCAACTCCCATGAGAAATACAGGTGAAAGTTTTTAATAGTATTTTTTATTTCTGTAATGGCTATGCTTTTGGGGGAGAGGGGAACAAAGGTGATCATAAACTTCACACGTGAATTTGAATCTTTTGAAAAGAAGCATTTGGTTTTTCCTTCCCTTTTTCAAAGTCCAAAACTGAACATGCCAGGAGCCTGGTGTCAGAGAAAGCAAAGGGAGTCAAGATCATCTTGTGTATAATGCTTTTGTCTGATGCCTCTTTTAGGATCTTTGATATGGATGGTTTGATTAGTTAGGTAAGTCTTTCTGATAGCAAGTCCTAGAGTAAAATGAGATTCATTGTAAGCTGGCGCAGACAATGCTCACTCAGCCTCCGGTCTGCTGTGGTTACACATGATGGATGTGCTCGCCCCCAGGGAGAGACTCACTTCTCACCCAGTATCAGAATGCAGATACTGTAGGGTCAACATCAAAGTGCCAACTTCAAAACCTGCTGCCTAAGTTTTAGAGATGCTGCAAAAGGCAGACAAATTGATGGCAATCGAGTAAATGACTTACTGCATAACGGACGTGAAGGTATTTGTTGCATATATTATACCATCTAAATGCAGGTGATTCAGTGATTTCTAGTATGTGTTAATTACTCGTTGAGTTCAGATGTTAAGCAAAGCTCTATTGCAATATTTTCAGAAAGTGAAGTACGAAAACAAAGCATGCAAAGTATCCAATGAGGCTCAACCTTTAAAGCTTTCATCTAGTTTTGAGAACTAAGATGACGATAATAGCTGAAACTGTGTGTCAGCTTCCCATCAGGGTGCTTCTTCACTAACATAGATATGAAAGTTAATAACAGTCAATATTGACTTAGACTTAACTTTAATGATTGTGTACTGTAGCTTAGGGCAGTTTTGTTTCAACTTGTTTTCAGCAGGATTGTATCACACCATCTGACCCAATGCAGCTTCAACCCCCTGAGTGCTCCATGGTGTTTTTTTCCTCTTGCATTTAATAGTTAACATGCAGAGTCAAGGATAGAGAGCAATCTTATCAGCACTTCACAAACAAAGCTGACATAAAATGAATCCAGGTTCAATGCATCAATCAATTTTTGTAGATTCCACCAGTTGCCAGAGTTGGGAATGAGCAACTTCATTATCTCACAGAGTTGCTGTATGTACATCAAAGGCATAACTCCAGGACATAGTTGGACGGCTTGCATCATGATCAATGCAGTGAATATAACTTCAAAAAATGCCAAGGGAGAAAAGGTTGCCATTTAGTTCAATGAAATACTTTGGAGTAGATCATGGGATCATAATTTTATATGAAGCATTCACCTATAATATTAAACTTATTCACCATGAAGCAAGTTGTTATAAGCTGGCTTGGTTTTAAAATGGATGACTTGTTGAAACACTGAGTGTTCTATCCCCAATATTTTATTTTTTTTTTAAGAAGCTGTATCCATTTCAAGATTGGTTTTCATGTTTTACTCTTCAGGGCTTCAGGAAATGCAAATGTTAACCTCACAGAGCCAGATAGCTGCCTCTTGGGTCTTGAGGGTTTTGGGGGTTTGTTTTCTTTTGGTGTAAAAAAGACAGGGCCAAGGCCTGTAAAACTGAGCATTTTATTATCTGCACATCCATATCTCTAACTGGAATATTACACTTGGAGCAAACTGTTTTGCCTGTAGGCAAATCTTCACAGTTCAAATTTTCTCAGTGTGCCTGGGGGTTTAACTTGAGGTGAAACTCAGGCTATTTATATTTACATCTGAACTTGCACTTGTCAGTATGAGTCTGGGGATCAATATCTGGAGTTCTACCTTCTTTACTCAGGATTTTATCTATTTTAGTTACACCTGAATATGGCAGAGTGCAAATCAATGTGCTATGCTTAAAAGTGTTTAAGCAAATAACTGCTGTTTGTTGATTGCCAGATACTGCTGCAGTTGAGTTTTCTGGTCCACAGGTAGACCTTAGGTCATCAAGTTCTTGTAACACAGACACTTAGCAATTCCAGTCTGAGCCCTGAACTGGAACAGCAAATATTAGTCACACGTTTGTTGCCTTAGGTTTTGTGTATGTCTCCCAGGAATAAATATATAACTCATAAGCTTATAAACTGCCTTTTTTTTCTTTTTTTTTTCTGTTTTGATGAAAGAAAAACAGGAGGAAGCCCTCCAGCATAGATCAGGTTATCTTACTCAGTAACAGGAATGGAGCATGACAAACCAGAGTTGGCAGTGTCACAGGAGACACTGAGTAAAAACTTCACTGGCATCTTGCACATCCAGAGATTGGATCTGTGCTCCTGAGCTCACAGGCTGTACCTTCCCTGAATCTGATCAGACTGTCACAGCAGAACCATCCAGATGCCAGTGAGCCCTTTGAAATGCCTACCTGTAGTTTTGTTATTTTAACTTCATAACACATATCAGAAAGGCCAAAATCCTCCTTTATTATTTTACCACCTCTTAAAAGAAGGAAGCGGTAGTAGCCTGGGTGGTAGTTTTGAATAAGTAGAATAAAAATTCAGTGCACTGCTAATGGCTGAGTACAAAGGTTTCAGCTATTCCTTGGCTTGGAATTTTTGTTATTGGTTTTTGGTTTTTTTTTTTTTTTTTTCTTTTTTTTTTTTTTTTTTTTTTTTTTTTTTTGACAAGGGTAATCTCTATTTCATCTCTACTACAAGCAATGCTTTTGGCCTATTTATAACTACAGCTGCCTGGAGAAAGCCTAAAGGAGATGTGATCAAACCAGACTGTACAGCAAAACACATTATATAAACATGCAATTTGTACCAAGGAATAATTTGAAGTATGAGGGGAAAATGTCAAGTACAATGTCTGAAATACAATTTGGCTTAAAAATTCAGCGCATTATGTATATGTGGCATTTGCCAGCTTTCCTTTCATCCTTGGAGGGAAAGCAGACATCAATCATACCTGCATGTCAACTACTGTCAACAGTGCTAAATTTGTTCATTGGATTTTCTCCTCTGGCACACATTAATTTGTAATATATTAATGTAGAAACTCTTGCTGTGATTTTTTTTTATTTATTTTTTGTTATAGGCGAACAAAAATTATTTCACCTCAAGTATATATTATGGAATTAAAGACTATCTGTCAGTCAGTATTGATACAAGTTTGCTTCCATTCAAATGTTGCTCCATATTAGGAATGACTTCGTCTTTCTATTGTTAGAACTCTTTGAAAGGTTGAGTTAGAAATGCCTTCAAAGATGAACTTATCTCCTTATATGCTCTGTAACAAATCTACTGAAAGCATTCCTGACAGGTGTATTTCGCAGGAGCAAAGAATGGTAGGGGTTGGAAGGGACTGCTGGTGATCATCTAGTCCAGCCCCCCTGCCAAAGCAGGGTCACAGGAATGCATCCAGGTGGGTTTTGAGTACCTCCAGAGAAGGAGACTTCACAGCATCCCTGGGCAGTCTGTTCCAGTGCCTTGTAGTAAAGAAATTTGGCTTTGGTGTTTTTTGGGTTTTTTTTTTCTAATGCTCAGATGGAAACTCCTGTGTTCCAGTTTGTGCCCATTCTCCCATGTCCTGTTGTTGGGTACTACTGAAGAGAGTCTGGCCCCATCCTCTTGACACACACCCCTTAGATATTGATAAGATCCCCTCTGTCTTCTCCAGGCTAAACAGGACAATGCTGTGCTTAAAAATCAGTTTTCCTATAAACAAAGGATTCCTTCCCATCTTGCAAATATGCAATAATTAATTCCTTTCTTCCCCACTAAAGATCTATTACTTACTACCAGTTTAGAACAAATTTTATATATTTGGGAATCTGTTGTTGTGTGACTTGGCCTTACTTTTTTTTTTCTGAAGTTAATAAACTGATTCCTTAAGCCTTCCTGCTTGGCATAGGTTTTGTAGGCCTTACTCTTATTGCTTCTCTAAGCTTCTTTAATTAGTCTTTATTAATTAAATTGGGGTGCCCAATATCAGACACAACATTTTGTCTGAGGTTTATTTGGTCTAATTGTTGAGTAGGTGTCATCTCGTGTGTGGCAGAATGTTGATCGATTTTCATGTGTTTCATTTATGTACAGTGCCTGCTAATAATATTAACAGCTAATACTATTATTAACCATCACCACATATCCCATCTGTCCCTGCACAGTGAGGAAGGGGCTTTAAATAGGATGAAGGTGAGGGCAAAGCTTGAGGCAGGTGTGCTCTGCAGCCCTGGTGCCTGGGTTGGTTGGGTCAGGGGACCTGCTGTGCCAACCAGCAGCCCTTTCTGCTTGCAGACCTGGCCTCCCAAAGTCAGCCAGGTATTCAGGGGATTGCTGCACTGGCAGGTCTCATCCAATTCTGATGTTAAACTGGGAATGGTGTTTGCATGTGGCCTCACCTTGTGGGGCAGACCCAGCCATTCTCTGTCTGCTGACGTACAAGCTGGGGTTCAATATGTGGCCCTTGCTTTAAGGGGAGAGCACAGGTTAATCCTCTATATTAAAGTATGAAACATACAGATGCATCTGTTTTATGATATGTATATGTGATGTTAAGTGGACATTTACATGGATGTTGAGTGGATTTGGTTCTTAATAATTTTCAACTTTTCATTATTTATAGTCAGGTTTGGAGCAGACTTTGATAAATAAAACAGTAACAGTTACTTTAAATTGCTTTAGCCATTTGGAGAGTTCATGTGCTATATTTGAGTGCTTTTAAAAAATTGGTAGTCTGTTGTAATAGCCTGTGCTATGAATTCTGTAATGCTGGAGATACTGCATCCTCTGGTGTTTTGTAAAAGTCATAGGAATGTTTGCAAAATCCTCTGTAATTATTGGAACTCTAAAGGGTAATCCTGTTCAAATAAGAGCATCAGAACTTGGGCAGCTGTGTAAAAAAGAAACAAAGTTTTGCAACTTTTGTTCATCTGAAGACAATGTTTGATTTTTACTTTTTATGACTGGACTTGAATCCGCCTCCTTTTATTTAACAGTGGTCTATTACATTCCTCCAGAGTTAGCACGCTTCCTGTGGCATTCCATCATCATGTCAAGGTGGTACTTCACAATATTTTTCACATTTTCTGCCTCATACATCAAACTATAGAATGTTATCCATAAGGCACAGCTGTCATCCTGTAAAATTTTTAGCAATACTCTCATTTTTATCTGACATCTAGAAATACCTAAAGTAATAAAAAATCATTTTTACCTCATATTTGCTTTGGTGCTCATTCTGTCCCTGTCAGTGTCTATATGTTATAGCAGGTGAGATTTATACATCCCCTTACTTGGCATTCTGTGAAGGCCATGCACAGAACTCAAGACTGTGAAATTATTCCTGTTTTCAGGACCAAAAATAAAATATTATTTCAACTTGCAGAAACATCCATTGAATGTATTTTATATGCCTTTTTTGAACACAAATCAACACTTCATTGAATGGTTTCTGTTCTCTGCATGCTCTTTTCAGTACAGATTCTCACATTTCCCTGTTTCTACAGTTCTGAAGATCATTAATTTTTTACAGAGAATTATTTTATTCAGGAGAGGGCAGGATGTCAGTATCTGCCCTTTATTTACTATTCAGTTGAATTGTCATTTATCATCTGCAAATTCAATCCTCAAGTACTTAAAATCATCATGGAGAGAATATAAAATAATTCTGTCCTATTTTAAAGTAATAATTTGCATTAAATTCAAAATATATTGTGATAATCTCCTACAGTTGAAAAAAAACACACCCAAAATCTGAGTTCCAAAGCTTGTAACTGTTTACTCTGTTCAATGTTACTTCCAGTCAGCCGATACCTTTCTCTGATCGCTAAAATGTCAAGTTTTCAGGGTCATCTGTTTAATACCTCACTAGGTTCTTCATGAGCTGCAGGTTAACTTCAAAGAATGTAAAGGATTTACATCTTGTTGGCTCGAGTCTGTGACTCATTTGTTAAATCAGGTGTGAAACATGAGTAGTGTGACTGAAACAGTCAGAATTATTCAGTTGTGGGATCATTGATAGAATTCTAATAGTACTGTACAGTAACTCCAGCTGTTTCACAAACACTGTCTCCCACATTTTTTGACTCCCATATTGATACACAGATAAATAGATAAATATTACAGATTGATTAAAAAAAGTTTTCGAAAAGTTAATGCAAATATTGGTAGGTTAGCCTAGTGTCTCTTAGTCTGCAGAGGAACACAGATGTAAATTTACTTTTGTATGGAGGCACTCTGTCCAGTATTAGCAATTCAAATAAGGAGCTGTGCTTTATACCAGAGAGCAAGAACTGTCAGGGTTTCAAAGTTAATTAGACTAAACAGACAATTAATTACATCTTATTAAAATGTAAAGGACCTGTGACAAATTGCACTAATTGCATGTTCTTATATATCTGAAGAGGTCAGGCTACTTAAAAAGTGTGTTGTTAATGGAAGACAAATGTAGTTTTATATGCTCGATAGGTATATTATAAACTGCATTATTTATGACTCTGGTAGAACACTTAATAATTTTAAGCTTTAAATCAAACTGTTCATTAAGCCAGGGAGTCAGCACACAGCCCTGAAAATAGTCTGTAAAAACCTGCTGCCGACGTAAAATTAATTTGAAGGTCTGTTGTTTTTCTCCCCCCTCTTGGCAATACAGAGGTACTGTTATTTTAAAGTATGTAAGCCCTTGGGGAGTTGGAGCTCTTTGAAGTTTTCCCTTACTCTCCCAATCATATAGCACAAAAACATCGTGTATTATTAATATTTTCCAGAACTATGTAACGATCAACCTCTCTCACATCTGAACTATTGGAATTCTGTGTGTTAATTACCAGTTAAATGAAGAAGGATGAACTATTGGGTAATAGGACAAAGAATACAAAAGAAAGGTGAGGAAACCCCTGAAAAGCTTTGTAGGTTTTGCTGTTAAATGTATGATCGCTATCGGATTTTTTAGGTAGATAGGCTATATTATTTCAAGTACTGATTATCTTCAGTTTAAATGAGTTAGTGTATAAGCTGCTGTGTTTATGTATTGCAGATGGGCTAAGCTAAGACTACCACAAGAGTGAAGGCTGGCTGTGATGGAACAAAAGGGAGATGCCATTTCAAATCAGAACTGACACAGAATCACATTGAGAAAGTCTTTGTCACAGGCTTGTCAGTACCTTATTTCTTAGACTGCTCAGTTAAGATAAAAATCATGCTGCGAAATGCATCTGGAGTGAAAGCTGAGGACACCGCAGTGATGTGGAATATAAAATGCTTGTGCAGGGAGCTAACCACTTTAAGACAGACATTCAAAATCACAGACTTTTCTGGACACTTTGATACCCGCAAACATGGAAGACGGTGTTAGAAATGTTGTGGTACTCTGAGAGCATTACAGATGATAATCTGCAAGAGTAACTTTAATTTTAGGTGGTGTGAGGAACTGTAATGTGTCTATGAGCTTCAGGGTTTTAAGGGGAAAGATGATATGCCTTGGTATGTCTAGGATGATTTTCATTTTCCTTTGGACCTTAACAGAAGTTACAGTTCAAGTTTATTTTTCTTGAAT
The DNA here is from genome assembly GCA_024611175.1 of Megaceryle torquata. Lineage (NCBI taxonomy): Eukaryota > Metazoa > Chordata > Aves > Coraciiformes > Cerylidae > Megaceryle > Megaceryle torquata. Next base: position 31,771 of record JANIJG010016643.1, on the reverse strand, counting down.
TCTTGTACCTTTCCCTCCTGCTACATTAATGGCTAGATTTATAAATATTCTTACTGTTTACTGATCCTGGTAGATTGTAAGTCACAGGAATCCAACTATTTCAGTGCCTAATTGCTTTCAAGTTAGTGAACTGTAGTTTATTGATTTTATTTTATTTTGTGGTTGGTTGGTTTGTTTGTTTGTTTTCCTGCATGACAAAGGTGCATAGTTCTTGATGAAGCATGTTCTTTGGCCAGAGAAATTCTAGTTTCAAATCAGAGTAAAGACTAGACAATAATCTTGAGTAAGAGAGATATTTTGATATGGAAACCCTACATACTTACTGAAAACAAAATAAAATACACCATACAACACTAACCAACCAGAAATCACACAACAAATAAAACACACCCCACCCCCCCAAAAAAAGGACAAGAAAACACCAACAATACAGAACAAAACTTTAACTGAGATTAATAAGGGGATTTAGATTCCATTCCTAACAAAAATTGCTTTCTATTGGCAACAAAACATTTGTTCCCAGTTTAAAGTAAAAGAACAGGTTTCTTATGACCAAGGAGAGTAGTTTAGCCACCATGGGATATTCTGAAACAAATTTTACTCTCGTCCTTCTGCACTTGTCCTAGTTTCCATAGAATTTATTGGACATTTATTAGGAGAAGAATTGAAACCCTTGTGCATAGCTTCCTAGGGAACATAACCAAATAAAAAGGTGTTGATTTTTTTGGTGAGTTTGGGTGGGGTTTTTTATCTTTTAGGTATTTGTTTGTTTAAGTTCCCTATACCTGGTAAACACATGAAGAGTGTCCCATAAAATTACTTTGGTCAGTTCAGCCATGCTGAATTGTAGATTCAGGGCATAGTTAGCAGAGGATAATTCAAACATACAGCCAACATATGATCCAATTGCAACACAGATATCTGAAAACATGTTGTTTGCTATGTTACGTTGTTTCCTGTGCATGAACTATTATATGTAATAGGTCAGTACATCATATAAATTGGAACACTTAAAATCTTGATTACAGCTCTTTCCTGAATAAATTTAGATGTCAATAGGAACCTTCTACTTTGCAAACAAGTTAGACTTTTAAGTCCATTCCCTTTTGGCATTTGTTTTGATTACACAGTCTTGAATTTAAAAAAAAAAAAAAAAAAAGATTCTGGATCCAGTGAATATTTCATTCCAGCAGCACCACAGCCTATGAATTTAGAATGAAATTCATGTAATGTGTCTAAAAGCTACTATCATTTATCTGTTTCCCTGGCTTTGCATCATTGGTTTCTGCAATATACTTTTTCTCATTAAACAGAGAGGCTAAAATCATTTATTTGATTAGCTCAAATGGTTAAGAGTAATGTCCTAATTTTATTGAAAGAATTTATCTATAGATACATTTCCTAATGGCTTGGTAGTATCAGAAGATAAATTATGGTTATTAATAATGAATAAAGTAATACAGACTGCAGAAGAGTGAGAATGAAAATGATTAAATACAATTGGATGTATTTTGATTACTGATAGAATAATTTGAGTGCTTTGAACCACTTACCTAAATAATTCTTAAACAATCTATCAACATAGGATACAAATTTCTTTACTTCAGTGAGATATTTAAATATAAATCTAATATTAAATATGTGCTTTTATAGCTGCTGGACTAAAAAATAAAAAAGACTATTCAAATATTTAAAGTGAAGATTTTCTTAGATTTACCTGTCCAGGTAGAGCAGAAAGGCAATGTGGATTGACACTCCCCTTAATTTCTAAAGCTCATAATCAGTTTGCTTAGTATTTTTCTGTGCTGGTATAAAAGTTCACTTCATGTATAGTGCTATTGCATGGTTCTTCTTATAACAAGGAGTACATCAGAATAAAAAAACCACACTTTTTTTTTCCACTGCCATCTCACATTTGTCCCCGAGGGCTGTGGTTTAATTGGCCTATGAACAACTTCACACTCAACAGTGTCTGACAAATCTTGCTGCTACAGGGTAGTGACACAGAACCAGATGCTCCAAGCTTCATTCTTGCCATCAACAGTACTTGAGCTGCATCCCTTGATGTTAATGATTTTTCACATGAATATCACCTTAGCTGGCCTATGGCACTTCATGGTGGTACTGAGCTTACATTTGCTTCTAGTTAATGAGCTATCATGGAATATTGTTATTGTTAATTACTCTGTTTTTAACCACATGTGAAAGCTGTACAGACTCTGATTTAATATAAATTTACCATAAAGGTGTTTGGATTTTTTGTTATGAGACTGTCTCTCCTTAATTAAGCTATGCAGTAGCAAAGAGAAATTATCTGCTTTAGAAACAATTAAGTTATGTATGCACAATCTTAATACAGTATTGGTAGGAGTACCTTTTATCATGTCACTTTTTCCCTGGAATGGGACTGCAGCAGAAATCTAAGCTTGACATGCTGGTATACCCGGCACAGAACCTGTGTATAAAAATGACACCTTGATAGATTGAAACAGAAGTCATTGATAGAATGAAATCTTTCTCTGAAATGATCAGGTTATGCTCTCTAGTATGTAGAGTGTACAGATAGATGCCAAAATACATCCATGTGGAAAGGAAGGAGGAAATTGGTGCTCTGTCTGTGCTCCCCAGAGAAGTCTTCAGGACCAGTGACGATGAGTTTCAGGGTCTAACAAGCATAATAAATTGATCCAAAATACCCCAAACCTAGTGAACCCGTGGGTGTTTTCCACCATGTGTGTGCTTGACAGGATTTCTGAGGAGAGCATTCCCAAGCAGGGAGGGAGACAAAGGGCTGTCTGGCTTAACCTGCCTGAGTGTTAGAGAGCAGCTGGGACTGTGCAGTGCTTACCCTGGTTACATCCTGCTGCTGGGACCCGGGGATTGAGAAGGAAAAGAGGTCCTTTACAGACAGAGTGAGGTGAAACAGAAGGTTAGGAAGGGAGAAGAGGATGACCATACAGTTATAATAACACACTGGGCAGAGGAAGACAAAATGCTGAGGGTGTGGGGAGGAGTGCAATAGGTGAGGCATAGAGGAGAGGAAGTAACCCCCCATATAACCCTGTTATTGAATGAATCATTGATATAATCATCTGGGACAAGCTGGGGGAAGGCTTATATCTGACACCTTGCTCTTTCCCTTCTCCGTACTGCTGTTGCATCCCCAGGATGTTCTGATAGACGCTTGCCGATGCAACAAAGATTACTCTGTTACATAGTTTTGAGAACCATTCTTTTGACAAAGAGTGTCTTTAATTTTCCACAAAGCAGAAGTCCAGGTGAATTTTACCTCCCTAGTCTTCTCAAATAGTGGCTCTACTGGTTGTGAATTCACCTTTGGTGTAGGTTGCTCAGGACCTTTCTACAGTCCCCAGTCCTAATAAATTTTTTTTTCAGTATACATGTTATGATTTTCTGTCAAATAAGAATAGTAGACAAAACTTATTAGTAGATGTTTATAAATACTAGACATGGCAACAGACAAAGCATTTGGGGTATGGCAGTTTGAGGACAGGGTAGGGGGGAAATAGCTAATTACTTTGACTCAAAACTGGCTTCTCTGGATTGGGTTGGACACCAAAGAAAGCAAGCAAGGTTCTGACAATGCTAGATATGCTTTTTAAAAAAAAACACAACTTAATCAGTAATAGTATAGACAGAGACAAAACATTCATGACCTGTATGGTTTCTTTAGTAATTCTATCCACTGTAAAAGTAATCCTGAGTGTGATGACAGTATACCAGTCTTAATCTCATTTGGTGGTTACTGATTCTATAAGGGAAATGGAAGCACTGTGTGTATCGTGGAAATACATGTTACATGTATGTGTGTATGTATATATTATTATGTAGTTTACTACAAAGAGGAATATTCAGACATGCAAAGTCAGTCTTTCAATTACAGCTACTTTCTCAAAAACAATCTTCTCAGAAACAGACAGGACTAGATACTTATGTTTCTTGCAAATCAGTTTGCAACCAGATGGATCAATTTACTAATTCATAGATAAATTATTTTTTATGTAGCACCTAACAGTTCTATTCAGAGATGACTGCTTTCTCCTTCACAGTATTTGGCTTCACCAGTGTTGCAAATTTGTAATGAAATTCATGGACTTATGTGGAGTTTCTTGTGATGGTCTCTAGAGTACCAGTATTCAGCTAGACAGTGAAAAGTAGGCAGATATAAATTTCTTCTATTACATAAGTCCATACTCTACAGAATATGTTGAGAAAGTCAAAGGCTTATTCTGTGTTCTGTCTTTTCTTATTTCTGCAAATTTGAACCTCTTACTTTCTATAGAATATAAACCACTTCCTAATTTCCTTGGCTGTTATATTAATCCTTAATCCAAAATCACAGATAAATCTGTAAATATCAGTTTGTTATTTATACTTTTTGTCATGAGAGGTTAAAAAAATTACAGTACCACTTGAAATGACTGGATGAACATGATCTAACAAGAATCTTTAGAGTGTTGTAACAATCTGTATGCATCTCATAATGGTGGAGAGTAGAATTTTTTCCCCCTATTTACAATAACCTTGAAGACATTTATTCTCTATGGCCTCAAACCAAAGGTACAGTTAGGTTTAATGTACTCATTTCTGCATCTGTAAAAGTGGTCACTTTACTAATACACAGTGTTGATCATCCTGGGATATTTTGTCAGGGTGCTGTGACCCAAGGAATGCCATAGCTGTTTGTCACCATAAGGGATAAAATGTTTCTGTGTGTTGCACATATTCAGAATTGAACTACATGAGAATTTCACTGTCAGGAGAAATCCCAAAGTGTCATTTGGCAAATAGTGTGAATTCAGACAGGGAACACTTGATTCTTTTTTCAGTTTGTGTACAAAACCTCTTATTTTCATCTTGGATTCTTTTCTCCCTTCCTCAGTAAAATTCTTAACGATAGCTTGAAATTGTTTCCTTAAGCCTGGCAGACATCTGTAGCAGCAACATGCTGAAATTATAATTGAAATGAGGAGCTGTGATCATCCTTATCATCTGCATATGTCCCCACATGGTGAGCATTAATTTATTCTGGTGTGCTATCTTTGTATGTTAAAACTGATTCATACTTTGTAAATATAATCAAAGAAAACAGCTGCCCTCTTCTGTATCTTTAATAAAATGGAATCTTCCCAGTAATCTTTTTGTCTGGAAAAATTGTTGTTTTATCCCAAGACTAAATCTCTTTTTTTCAGTGTCAGTTTGATGAGTAGAAGAAACCATTTGAGTCCAGCTCTGAAATGCTTCTGTTATAGAGGCATCAGTAGGGGCTCCACAGTTTAAAATTGTATGTTGATTTCCAATAAAAGCAGGACTAAAATATCTCCATTTGATACTTTAATGGTTGAATTTAATCTCCAAATTTGGCACAATAGCTCTTCAAGGGACGATTGAAATTTCTATCTATTCTTCCAATAAAATATTTATAACATTTTTCAGTAGAAACATTTCAAAAGGGTCTTCTTAGAAATGCTACTTTGGTTTTCATCCGTCTTGCCTTCCCATAGCTAAGTGAATGGCAGTTCTCACAAACTTCCAGCTGATGACATTCTGATGTTATGAAAAGCTGAGCTCCTAGCTCTTTGTTTTGGGCTAGCCTAGCTGAGTTTGGTGAAGATGAACCAATAAAACTTTCTCTGTCTGTATTTTTGAGGCATGGTGCATTAAGGCAAGACAGGGAATTTCACATGTACCAATGTATCAATAGAGAAGTTCATGGATTTTACTTCATTATGCCTAATAAAGGGACTCTACCTACGTACTCTAAAGGGAATTGACTGTAAAATGAATATGAAGAGTCCATATATACTTAAATATACAGGGTGAAGTTTACAGATTGAATAAAGAACACAAGAGTTGCTTTCACTTCTATGTGTTCTGGGGTTTTTTAAGCCCTTTTTAGTCTGTGTGTTTTATTATGGCTCTCGTGTTATTACCCTGCCTCAGATGTTAGAAAGGTGAATAAAATCTTTATCTATTGAAGCCAGTACTATATAGAATTAGTGGGACCCATATCTTACTGCTCACTTCATGGAATTACCTCCCTTCTAGTTACTGTTTTTAAATCATTATTGTATCTCTTTTGGTTTATTTTTACCTGTTTGGGAATTTAGGCCAGTCAGTTCTGGCTGCTACTTATAATCTGATGATAGAAAACCTGATTTCTATAGGAACAAAACTTGTCTCTGAGCAAGAGAACACACATATGTTTATTGATGTCATTTTCATAACAATGTGATGATACTGTAAGCTTCATGTGATGGGAAGGTGCTATAAAACTGACAGGCTTCTGGAGAGACTGTGAAATAGTTGGGCTCTCAAAATTATTTGTGAATGGCTCAGGAAACAGAACCTGTCCTTTTAACTGAAGTAAGCATTTTTTTCATCTCAGAAACGTGTAGGACACTATTTGGTGCCAAAACAGTGACCACCTATCTAGGACACATGTTTTAGATGGCTTTTATTGTAGCTTTTCTCCATCTCTATAACCTCCCCTTCATTATTATTAGCAGCCTAATACCTGCTGGCTCTGTTTTTCATGGTGTGTACTGCTCTAACTGTTGTGTGAGAGGTTGTGTTATGCCTCTGAGATCAACAGGATCCAATATCTGGGAGAGGATGGATCTTGCAAAGCCCTCAATCTAAGAGGGAGAAGCTGGCTGCTGCTGAGGGGGAGACTTGGCAGTACTGAGGAGTTAGTTAGGTGCCACTACCTCTTAAATCAGTGTTGAGATGAGTGCATTTCCTTACAGAAAGAAATATGCCAAAACTTTGTTCCTGACAGGTCTTTGCACCCTGTGGGCTGTAAAATCCCCATGCCGGGTCTCTAGCATGTTAACTGGTGACCCACAAAAAGCTGGATGGCTATGTGTTGAAAGGTCCCCTCTGACTGCAGGTGGTGCACTGTGTAGTATTCCTTTCACGTGGCAGGCGATGACGGAGAATGAATGTGACAGGGAACAGGTGTACAGGCCGGGAAACTGCAATGGGAAAGGCAAAGAATGAGTGTCTTGGACCATTTATGGAGGAAATCTTTGAGAACTGATCTATTAGCTGGCTCTGAGATTTCTCAAAGTCAAGCCAAGTCTATCCCTTTCTTGTTTCTACTCACTTTTGTCATAGCTAGCCCAGAATTCATAGGAAGGTGCATTGAGTAATGGATAGAGGAATGAATGAAAGCAAAGGCAACGTGTTCATTAGGCTTTGAAATAATGTTTTTATATTTTTAACTGTATGATTTAAAAGGTTTTTAGGATGCTTTCTACCACCAATTACTGAAAAAAAAAAAAAAAAGGTGAGGCCATGTGGCTAGAGGGCTGAGACTTGTGTTACTCTTAACAATCATTAAATAATGTATAAAGCCACAGTAACACAATTTAAAAGCCCTTAAAAGAAAAGCAATCCTCCCTTATACGCTCTGAAGTACTGCTTCAGGCTTTTAATGGTTCTGCAAACCTACTTAAGTCTTACCTGGCAGAAGTTCTCTGATTAGCTTCTGGTGATAATCATAATATTGCCATCAGATCTAAATGAGTGTGAAAGCAGAACTCTGCCATTTAAAGAAGTGTCGTACCTATCTGTCTGGGAATTCCTAGTAGGTGAACCCTTCAGCAGGTGTTTCTGAACAGGTAATGTTCACATAGTGCTTGGTTGCAAGGTTTCTGGAAATGTGGCTTATTGTACTGTAACCAGGTCACCCCTCTCTACTGGGTACAGGGCGCAGTCAAAAGACGTTCATGGAAACCATTGCCCAGAATCAGTTTTCTATGTAGAAAGTGCTCTGGGTGATGCTGAGATGAAGTAATTAAGAAGAAAGAATGAAGTGCTGCCTCACACTGTGTCTAACAACAAACTTCAAGAATCTTTGCTCAGCTGTGTGTTTCTATTCATTCTCTCAATGTTGTCTGTAGTATCAGTCATTTCTTGTATTGCTAAAGTGACAGCTTTCTACCTCTGTCAAAACCTAATAAGAGCAGTCTCTCAGTGCAGTCCAGACAGATTGCCTTTTCCTTTTCCTTTTTTTCTTTTTGAATAATCTACTGCAATATTTAAATGACCCACAGACACAGTGATATAAGAATAAATGGATGATTTTGCTTTATTTTAACAGACTCTGTAGGTGTAATGCTGACTTCCACAGCTGCTAAAATGTTACCCCTACACCCATTCTCAAATGTACAGTGTGCCTTAGCAAGAACCTTGCTCTGATTTGGAAATGAGTTGGCAGTTGTTCCTCCTTCCTTTATGACCGGCAGAAATATCAATAAAGGCATAGACTTGACAAAGACTCCAAATAAATGAAAAATTAATGGCTAAGGTTAGCAGCACCACAGAAACACCTGTCTCACTGACCTAATGTTCGCTTGGATAATGAAGCTGTTTGAGTGAGAATGATAGCTATAATTTGCTGATGCGAAGTTAGAGGCCAAAGCTTAAGAGAGAAATAAATGTAAGATGTGCATTAGACATTAGAAAATCCTCAAAAGCTGGTATATAATGATAGAAATTCATCAGTAAAATGGCATAACTGCTATATGAGATCCAAAGAAAATAGCTTTGTAGCGGGTAGATGTGGCAGATGTAAAGAGGTGTAAAATGACTCTCCACGGATGGAATCATGGTGTGCTCTTTTTGTCTTCTTACGTTACCATTTCCTGCTATGTGGTGTGTGCCTGTGAGCACCAGTTGTATCTCTGTATACACTTGAAAACCATTTTGAACCAGTATGTTCAGGCTCTGATCACTCCCTCTCTAAGCTTGCTTTCAGGTTAAGCTGACAGAGGATAGTCTCAGCTCAGCAAAACCTGTCCCTGATTTTCCACTGGCATTGCTGGGATGTTATTCTGAGAGCTGGAGGACTGTTTGCTCCTTTCTCTGGCTTTCTGAGCTGAGCATCTGACCATGCCTGTGGGAAAGAAATCAGAGCACATGTATAACTGCCAGACACATCTGCACTAAAAATCAGATCCTGATTTACATGTGAGGTGGGGAGGATAAAGCTGGAACATGGTATGTTTTACCTCCAGCCAAGTGGCACAGAACTTCTGAAGAGAGAGGGGATTAAGTTCAGTGGCATCCCAAATTTTAGGGCTTGTAAAAAGGTACTTCCACACAATTATGGAGATGTGTGGAAAAGGTCTGTCTGGCATCTGGGAACCAGGGAGTGAGTTTCTGCTCTAAGTGTTACCACATCTGTTTTCTCTGAAGCTCCGTTAAGCTTTGCAATTGCTTTTAGTGCTGTGGCTACCTCTTACTAGGAGGAAAACACAAATCTCTGTTTATGCACCCAAAATAGACCTGAAAGAAGATTCTGAAGATCCTCTTTTTACATGGAAGTAAAACTACTTTTGCCCCTGAACAGTTAATATTTTTGCCAAGAAAGGTTGGACCAGATGATCTTTGAGGACCCTTCCAACCCGGTGTTCTTGAGGTTTGTGTCCATACTAAGATATGACACAATGCTGTAATGGAAACTGAGGCTATATGACAATAACCAAACTCTGGTTTTTTATAAAATTATCTGCCTTTCTAGAGCTTTGGTATATTTTCCTCCCCCTAGCTCCAGTGGCATTGCTCCATGTACCTTTTGAAAGCTTGCACAGAAAAATAAGAGTAAGAGCTGGTCAAAAATGCTCAAGACAACTCAGGCTTTTATTCAGTATCAGTGTAGCTAATCTTCAGAAAATAACTTTGAAATGTGGGTCACCTATAGTTTTACTGCTCTTTTTAAGTCTACCTGAAGAAAAAGAATTTCAACTGACAGACCAATCTTTCTTTTTAATGGCATGAAATATAGGGAGAAGGGGAATTACTGCTTCCATAAATCATAGCTGATGATTACAAAGCTCTGTTTAAGGTCCAGGCCTTTAGAGGTACATTATCAGAAAACTGCAATGCTAAGCACTCAGATGCTAGGCACTATCTTATGTCTAGCATTCTATAAAAGCCAGGAACTTTGATTTAAAAGGATGCAGCCAGGTAATTGTTCAGAGTTTCTAAACTTTTTGTTTTTACTTTTTAGATTTTTAATGCCTTGAAAATGTACTTTCTCCCCCTATTGATCTCATCCTTTCCCATTTGGCAACATTGATTTGTTTTCCTGTCTCTTAAATGTAACAGAATCCTAGGCAAGACTGTTTTTATTTAACAGCTTCCATTTAAGCAGCACTTTAATATTCGAAGATGCTGCTGCAGGAAGATGATGTTAGCATAGATCTGAGGATATGATTTGTTAGTGTGCCGATGAAGTCAAAAAGAGGACACAAGATTTTAATTTTGTGCAAACCACTAAAAATAAGATCTTTTTTTTTTAACCTGGATCCTGTTTTCTCTAGGTTTGTGATGGGAAGTTTTGCAGTATCTTTGAAAATAAACTACTACTTAAACTAAAATTATCAGAATTAATTAAAATCAGAATTAATTTTGTAAAGCCACATTGAGCTATGATTTCTACAGTTCACTCTAGCACCTGCTCAATTTTAAGCATACAGCAGTGCCCTTTATATCACTTAAGTTTAGCACTTAGATCCATGTCCAATTCTAGATGCCCACATGAAATTTTAAGTACATTATTTCTAAGTCTTTAGGCCTTATTCAGTTTAGCTAATCTTTGTATCACAAGCGATTCCTATCGCTGTAACCCAAGGCAAAGAGAGAATTATATTCTCGGCAGCTTGAACTTTGTGCCTTTGGTGACTTAGCAGGTGCACACAAAATACTGCAACAAAGAGCAAAGTTCTGGTAGCTTGGATATACTACTGCCTTCAACTCACTCACAAGACAACGTGGATTAGTCAGAAAGAGATGACAAGAAAGACTGTGGCTGTATACCATTGCCCAGTGGTTAGGGCATTTAAATGATATGGAAGCTCCCTGGGGAACAGGAGCAGGCTTCAGCTTCTCTGCTTTGTGAGGTAACAGTGGTGTTATCACATCTGCCTACAGTTGCTCAAATGATTTTCCAAGCCGCGTAAAATACAGTGGAGTCCTGAGATGGATGCCAAAATGCTTTTTTTTTTTTTTTTTTTGAGGAATAGAGCCCTCTTACACCCTGATAAAGTCTGCAAATCCTTAAGAATTTAGGCAGAGGAATTTCTCCATCCTTGCTGTGAGAATGTATTTTCAGATTTGTTGGCATTATTGTAGATGTCAGTTCTCTGCTGTGCAAGGGTTCAACTCCAGGTAGTCAGGAAAAGTTGACTTCAAAAGTACAGAAGCGATACAGAATTCTCCTACACCATGCCCAAGATTAGATGGAGGCTGAATGGGGGTTTTCAGAAAGACAGGTTTTGACTTTGATACTCTATAGAGCTTTCTTGTCTCTCCCTCTCTCATTTTTCTTATTTTCTGGATCTGTTCTTCAATACTGTGTTGAAAGGAAGGTTTTGAATCAGGGAATAAAAGAATTGGAAAGTCCCCTGACTTTCTGTACAGACTGGGACCTGAATTACATCCTTCAAATTCCTCTGTGCACCAGAAGCTGTGATGTCTGTTGCATATTCACTCCCTTATCCCACAAAGTGCTCCTTTACATATATTCCCTGATACTCTTACCTGTACCACCAAGGGGATTATAAGAGGTGATGGTGCAGAGAGAATGAATGTGAAATGAAAAATGTCTGTGGAATCACAGCCTTGCTGTAGCACAAGCATCCAAATGACACTGAGGTGGTAGCTTTGAGTGCTTTAGGCTGGCACACCATCAAAAGCAGTGATACCTCTTTTCCCCCCTGTTTCTTCCCATTCCCATGTTTGTTCCACTACAGTCTTCCTGGGGAACGGTTTGGAGCTGAAATGAATCCAGGAAGCTCCTCAGTCCCCTTTAGCCCCAGTGGATTTTCTGATCCTGTTCAGTGTACCTCCAACACTTCTAATGCTATGAAGGCAGCATTTTAGTTGTAGGTGAGTGGCTGGTAGCTTAGTGGAGAAAAAAAAATCATTTTCTTTCAAGTAAAATTCCTACCTTGTTCCCATTTAAAATACTTCTGAAACTGATGCTTTCGATCCATACCTACCTTGTGTGTAACGCACGAGAAGGTGATGCTTGGAAAACATGGTTACTGGTGTCAAGCACAAAATTTCTATGTTTGTCTTAGAATAAAGGCCAAGAGGTGTCAGACTGGGGTTTATGACCAGGCAGCATGTGCGCCATACCTGCCTTAGAAACTGTTGTGGATAATTTAGATCAGACTGCACCAAAGTGTCTGTACTAGAGTTATATTTCAGAGTCAGGAATTTGTAATGCTTCCCTTGGAAGGAATGTCAATCAAATAGCAATATTCCTCCTAGTCAAGTTAAAATTGGAGTTCTTTTTGTGGTAGGTTGCAAAGAAATAAACTTGTAAGTCTATAGTATAATATGTTATTACTCCTGCATGGCAGTGGTAAGGCTGGCAGGCAGCCCACTCTGTACAGTGCAGGCATGCCAACACCGCATAGCAATGGAAAATCAATTCTCAGCCAACTGTACTTGGATTGGAAGGAATTCAAGCACAGTTAGTGTTCTGAGTCTTAAATTGCCACCATGATGTCTTTGCTCAAAGATAAATCTTGTGAAGGTATTAAAGCAGGACATGTAAAGACTGCATCTGAGAATAATATTTTTTTATTAAGGGTAATGTTCATGCTACTTCATTTGAAAATAATGAGACGGAGAAAGTAAGAGAGACACAGAGACAGAGCTCACAAAAATTAGAAATCTCATGAGTGAGATGTTCACTGGTGGTGTGTATCTAAACAGAGGTGAGATTAGGGAAGAACACGATGATGCTTCTTTAAAACTAAAACAACAAACAGATGACAGCAGAGCTAGGAGCAATGATAGTGCAGTTTATGCATAGTAATAATATTTCCGCTTTTCTGATTGCATGGGTTTCCTGGACTGAAAGCATCATATTAAAGTGCATTTAGAATTTGCAATCAGCTTGGTTGGATAATGTGGCTGCTGAACAATGGATTTTGTGCCGCATAGTTTGCTATAAGGTCTGATGAAAATAACCTGAGTGGTGTTATTGAGATGAACGCTCTCCTTTGTCTCATAATACTGCAGTTAATGTATATGATTTTTTCTGTATTTGGGAGTAATCTCTTTCCTTTTCCAGCCCTACCGGATTTGACAAGTGGTGGTGGTATACCTCCTCTTTCTCATGCGTTCAGTGGCTGGCAGGGGGGAATCTCAGTCCTTTCCCTCCTGTTTTAAGTTTGGAGAGCTTTGATTTAGATAGCTGGTTTGCAAAAGCTAGATGATGTATACCAGCCCTAGTCTGAAGTGGACTTTTTAGGTATAGTGGGTTTCTTGTACCTTCTTTCATGTGATTTGATGCAACCCTATAAAAATAGACTTGTTTTTCACCTGGAATTGTTTTCTTTTTCACAAGTGAACGTTTTACTTCACATCAGCACTGGACCGAAATCACTGAGTAAATAAAAGATTCATACTTTAGTTAAATGAGTAGATATAATTAATTTATGATGGTGACAGCTAACTGAAACACTAGAGGCAAAAAGGAACTACCTGTGGTTTGGTCTTAAAAGAATAACTGCCTTTAAGGACAGTCTTTAGGACACTGAGTATTCTGCTTCTAATTAAGATATTCTTTATGTCACTGTCCTTTAGCCTGTTAGTACTGTACCTGAATCAAGGGTTTGATGAAGTTACCTGATTCATGTCATCAATTAAATAATCCTCTTCTACTTTCTGTCATATGTTTATTTGTGTGATTGATTTGGGCAAAAGCCCCCAAATCAGTCCTTTCCTGAGTTCACTAATGATTTGAACAGTGTAACAGAAACAAGTCAATACTTATTCTGGGGTAAATTTATGTAAAAAAGGCCATTTTCCTGCAGATGCTTAATGAATGAAAGAAAAGCTTTTTTAACCTTGAATGTCTTTAAATGAAAACTGAATAACTTTTCTCAGTAATCAGTAAGCAAAACAACATCAATTGAAAAAATAGCTGCTTTATAAATGAAGTAAATGGTTTTAACTATGTTTAGAAGAGACTTTTAACTTTAGCAGAGATATGATGTTCTCGCAGTGAGTCTCTGTGACTAATCCACTGGAAAGATTTACCGTTAGGGAACTCAAGGTCTGCGTTTCAAAGGAAATATTGGTTAAGGATTATTATTCCCTTGTCCCCAGCAGTTCTCGTAATCCCCTTACACTCAGAGTAGGATTTACAAATACAAAATAAATGACAAAACTAGAATGCTCTGAGGCCCTGGGTTTGCAGAACTAAAAATGAAGCTGAGATGATTTGAATCTTAATTTGGAGTTTGTTATTAGGTACCTCTATATTTTTCCCAAGCTAGGCAACATGGGTAAGAAAAGAAGCAAATGTAGGCCACTGACAAATCTGCATCAAAAAGAAGTTAGCAGCTTGCTTACAAGACAGATCTTGAAGAAGAAACTTAATTGTGACACAGGAATTTAGGATGCTTTGGTCAGTGACTAAAAGCAGCAATCCTGTGCTTGATTTGAGGTTTCTTAATGAATGTTTGAAATGAGCAAAGAGCAGAAAACGGGATTTGTTCCTCAGCCTGCTGAAATCACCAACCTTTGGGTGGCTGTAGGCTCTCTGAGGACTTGATTATGCTGCTGTAGCATTACAGCAAAACAGGTGGCTTGTGGAAGTGAGAGCAGAGGCTGGGGCTGATGCGTTTCAAGTTAGGCATGTGCTTGACTGCTTTCCTGGAAGATAGTCAGGCACAGCAAGGGTTTTCATTAAGCAAGGTTAGCTAAATAAAGACACATGTGGAAGGATCAGTCACCCTGGTCAAGTAGCTCAACAGTGTGGGATTCTCTCACGCGCATCTTCAGAATGACAATTTTACAATAAAAATGTAAAATATTAACTTGTTTTCCTGTTAACCCTTTCAGAGAGAAACATGGAGAGGCTTTCACAGTATTTACGTGTATGCAGGAAATGTTCCCTTCAGTAGCTGAAATGTAGATGAAATCTTTCTTACCTGATGCTCATTCATAGGGTATTTTCAAAAGGTACTTTGCTACAACAAGATGAAGAGCAGCTAATTGATGAGCTTCCATACCCTATTTCTATTAGTCCCTGTTTACCTTAAGAGAGTTCCTGACAACCGTTAAGTACATCCCTATATCTTCTGATGAGGACAGTAATGATGTATTGTATTTAATTTTCTTAAATGCAAAGACCGTTCAAGAGGATAGTCTTGAACAGCGTAGGTTGTTTTAATCCACAGAAAATATCTGAGGTCTACTATTTCCCTTACAATTTCTCACACAAATGAAATACATTAGTGAGAGTGTGAGAAAAAGCTTTCTTGTGCTATTTCTGTCCTTTCCTGAGACTTTGGATCATTCCTTATGACATTGCCTTTTGAATTCTGAATTATAATGGGTTGCCTGGATTCAGTCCAAGACTTTCTTTGATTTTGGTTTGTTTTTAGGGAAGTAGTCTTGGGGGCCTTTCAGATAGAATTAAGACTTCACTTAAAGTTAAATCCCATGACAGAGCTGAATAAAATATTCAAACTAAACCATATGTTGTTTGGACCATCAGTAATTTATGTAAGATGTACCTACGTCTGTGAACATTGTGTACTCTTAATGGAGAGGATGAAGGGACATTTTCTTTTAGAAGGAAATAATAATTTTTAACAGGTTACATATATTCTGTTCAATAGAAACCCCACTGAATTAAGTTCCTCCATTGGATTTGTGCGTGTGTCATAGAAAGTAATGCCAGTTCAGTGTTGAAACATTTTAGTCTGAACTGGACTTGGTTCCGAAACACTGTCTGTGCTAAGCCAGTTGAATGCTGGGATGTGTTTCCACCTCCAAACCTCAACCTGCTGTGCTTACCTGGCTTCTAAGGAGAGGGTTCAAGGCCTTGATCAGTCTGAAAAGCTCTGAAGTGCTCATTCTGCATTTGCACAAAGACTAGAGATGGCACAAAGGAAGATAGGATGCTGTGAAAGCAGAAAGGAGGGAGGTGAAGGGTGGGACTATGGCATCCTCAATTTAGAGCACAAAAATTACCATGGTGTTGCAACCACAGCTGTGGAGAAAAAAAAAAAATAAATGCAGATGTCAGGTAGCCTTCCTATATAAAATGCTTTGGGTGCCTTATGGAACAAAGAAGAAAAAGTGAAGTTAAGAATGTTGCTGCTAGGTGATCAAAAAATCAAACTCAGTCTTGAGAATGAGAAGTGGAAGTGAGAGCAAAGCAGAGCAGTATTTTGTGATCATTTAAAGATATGGTATGCGGGTACTTCTTGTTCCCTGTTTCAGAATTATTCCTAAAATTTGATACAATAATGGACAAGAGAGTACCAGAAACCCTGTCCAGTCTGCTGGGCTGACCAAATGTGGTACGTTTTAAGCACTTAAGTAAATGTTCATATGCCAGCATCTGTCAGTAGAATATATTAACTGTCAATCAGAAATGAGAAAACTTGGGCCAAGAAGTGAGGGGGAAAAGTTATCAGTAGAGGTTTTTAAGGAGAAATTTTATTGCTGCTAGGAAAGATGACATTGTGAAAATAAGTTGTGTAGTGAAAAATTTACAGTAAGGAGAAACTTTGGTGGAATGATCAGCCTCCTCTGCCTCAGCAGATAAAACTTCACCTCCCTTGTCCTACCACAGGTGGAAGGTTTCTTACAGCTTTGACATTTTTGTGCACCTGGGCTTCTTGTAATCTCTGTGTAACTATACTTCTTCTGTCTGCTGCTGTCTCTCCTTGGGTGAATCAGTAACCTTGAACAACTACTAATATATTATTTGTGACTTAAAGACTTGATATACTTTTCTTTTTGGTATGGTGACGTTTTTTACTGAGTACCTTGTTTTTAAGGTGTAAAATGTCCTTGCAGTCTGGAAATGGTGTTCGTTTTTGCTTCAGACCTCTGGTACAGACTACCCCTAGTAGTGAAATGCATGTTGGACTAAAAGAGAAGAGTGACTTAGTGGAGAGAAGCCAGATTGTCACAGTGTTTGAAGCCTCTGAAGAGGCGTGCAAGACTTCTTGAAAATCCTATTAGGCACAGTTTATTTGGCCCATAGCTTGTCTGTGTCAGTTTTTCATCTTTAAAATGAATGCCTCTATAGCTGTTGTCTACTGAACGGGGCTCTATGGGGATATGTGTATTAAAAACAGAGATAGTTCATGTGAAACTCAGACCATTTAACTATGAAAGAGAGAGGTTGATACACTACGTAAGCTGTTGATGCACTGCTGCTTCCTCAGGGTAAAGTGATTTTAGTGGATTATACTCATTTTAGTAGGTTAGAATTTTGTCCATCAATGGACAATGAGACTAGGTTGTTTAAAGCAAACATATATTGTGTTTGGCAATTTACTAGGATTTATACTGCAAAGAAAAACAGAGCTCTGGACACAATTCACCGTGAAATTAAATAGCAGCTTACCCCAGCAGCAAGTAGAAATCAGCCCTCTGCCAGAAACTGAACCACTTCTCCCACACACAGATGTAATACCCATCGTCTGCCACACTCTGCACAAATGCAGGCACCTTGCAATGTGCCCTGGCAGTCAGTAGACTTGGGCTATTTCAGATTAGGAGGGAACATTTTCCCAGCAGAATAAACCATGGGAAACAGCTTATTACCAGATATCTCTGCCTTCACACTCTCTCTGCATGTGGTTCATAACTTTTTGATTATCCTGGCATAGGTTAAAAAAAAGTTTACCTTCTTTAATGCTCCCATATGTGGATGCAGTTATACTGGTATAAAAAAAATGCTAATCTTCATGGCTTATACACTTAAGGGAAGTAAAAAGATACTAATTCTCCCCAGCACGATAGCTTTCATTGAGCTAGAAGATAAAATTGAATAGTAATCTTTACTAACAAGTCAAAACAAAGCTGTGATATGTGCACAAATGTTAAGTTTCTCAGCTCTTTTAGTATACTCGGGTGCCTAGGAGACAATTGGGAAATAACTACCAGAAATATGTTTGTAGATAGACTTTGGAAGTGAAGGATGAGCCATCCAATGCTTTCAATCCTATGTTCTTCCTCTAAATCCTCAAACAATGGAAGGGTGGAGCCAGAATTGGAGCAGAAGACACCCTTTCATCCAGCTCACTAGCCCACTCTAGGTTTAAGCTGCTTATAAACTGCTATGTGTGGGGAAGATGGACTCACAATTTTGAGGAATACTTAGTCAAAACACAGGCTTTTATTTTGTCAACATAGGGAAGATGTACATTATAGTCTTGTATTTACGCTCAGACTTCTTCCTATCTCTTGGAGTATACTGCTATGCCTCCTTTAAGCCCTCCTGTTTTGCTAAATGCCTATAATGGGCATCTTGAGTAAAAAGATAAGTGCGCTCATATAGTTGCTTCCTTTTGTGCAGTAGAAAATGGTGAGGTGAGGAAAGGCACTTCCTGGGAAGCTGATGGTTTAACTGTGTATTTGAAATGACTATGAGGACAGAGCCAGAACCTAACTGTGTCATTTATGAAAAAACTTAATAATCAAATCTGCTCAAGTTAGTTTGAAACTTCTTGTTGGATACCCACTCCAAATAAGTTTAATGATGCATAAAAGCTGTTAGTCTGAACTTGGCACAATATCAGCAAGTAATTGCATTGCAAGAAAATTTAGGTGTGGTTTGTAAGTCTTAGTGCTGGGCAACAAACAAAGTAAATGATGGATTAGCTACCTGAAAGCCTACATAGTTGTAGTTCTGAGGCTTTGACCAAGGGTTATTTCAGAACATACCATGATGGCAGTGTGGCTGCTGACAGGTTTAGTATAACTTGGGTCCCATATGAGCTGGCATGAATATTTTGTACCACTGGCAATTTGTAAGGTGATATATACATTGAAGACAAGTACTTTGGTTAAACACTTAAAATGCAGTCTCTTGGGCTTTTAAAGCATTCAGGTTGCTCGAGAGAGAGCTTTCCATCCATATGCATGTGTCATCATAATGCTAAAAGAGCCATTAGAGTTTGCTTAGAAGGGAGAATGGAATAGGCATATGTGAAGTTCAACTCAAAGGCACATAGAAAAGATGTTTGCATCACCTTAAAAAGTCACTGTGTCCTTTTCTTCTTTTCATCTCTGAATTCTTTCCACTGTTCTTTGAAAGAATAGTCCCTCATTTGCTAATGCAGCAATGTGCAAAGTTACGAATCTCCTTAATGGAAAAGTAATCCACGTTTTTTCATAGCATTAAATTACAAAAACTGGAGTCAGGAGAACCGATTATACCAGTTAACGGTGTATGTGCTTTAGCAAATCCAGCAGCAATGATCCTCAATAATAATTCTCATAATTTTAAGTTGTAAACAACTCGTACTTCCTTGGTTCTCAGTTGTGATATGCTCAGTTGAGAGTTTCACGCTGGAAGGAGAGATAAGACAGAAGATTTCTTACTCTGCATAATGCAAAGCCACATTACTGCAGGATAGAGGTCAGCAAGAATTAGAAATAGATGTATTCCTTGGCTATTGAATGTGCTTCTGATAGGCATGTGTTGCTGGATTAAGCCTTTATGTCGGGAGTGTAGACTGTCCATAAGAGTCAGAAAGACATAACTGCTGCCCAGCCCTATTCCCATACATTAAGCAGAGCTTGAACGTAAAAGAAAATCTGTTCCAAGTTTCTGGTAACAGTAGAAGGCCAGTCCAGTGTATCAGTGAAACTATCTCTATATTCTCCTCCACTCTTCACACACATTAAAGGTATTTACTACCCTGCTTTTGACCGTGGTTCTGGAGAGCCTTCTTTTACTCTTTTGGCTTACTTGAATCTCTGCGTGCAGCAGACATTCTGAAGGTACAAATTTCCTATCTGTTTATTAAGATCTGAACAACATTAGCTTTTCCTATGTATAAAGGTGCTTGCTATAGGAGCCTACTGCAAAGCCATACAGAGAACATGAAGCTCAATTTGAAATTTAAACCATGCCTAGTAATTTTCTTACTTTGACTAAAGGAAACTGAAAGCAAATTACTGTTAATATTTGTCTGGAAAAGAACTTCATTATGTTTGTAGGGAGGGGAAATAGTTAAGTTTAAAAACTGTCTGGAACAAATTCAGGTGAGTGAATTTCCTGATTGTGGAAGCCAACTACTCCCCAGAGGGGAGCATGTGCCTGGGCCCCACAAGGTCAGAGGAGAGGGGGCTTCCAAATGTTCATTTCATTCATGGAGAGGCTGCTCCTCTCCGTTGCTGACCCACGCTCAGAGCAGTTCCTTTTCCCACACACAACTTCCCTGAAACCGTGCAGGGTGTGTATGTTGCTGCAGGTTTTGCTATGTTTTTCTATACTTTGAAATCATATCTCCACTTCTCTTGTCTGTAAACAAACATTCATGAGGAGCAGTCACAGAAAAGCCTGTATCTTCAGCAATGACCGCACCTCTGGCTTGAGTTTACTTGCTTTCTTCTCTGTTACATATTTAGTAATGTCATAGCATCTTGGGTGGCCACATTAGCCAAAGATGCAGAGATAAATTTCCATCAGTCAGCTGCTTCTGAGGTTTTATCACGTGTCTTTTTTCAAAGAGGAGTCACACAGAACAAGCATTCCCAGTGAATTGCTGAGATGGGAGATGACAGTGGTGGGAGGCTTTCTGTTTTCTTTGCATTTTGCTTGGTATTGGGGGATTTGAGTGGAACCCAAGACTAAACCCCCAAATAATCAGAAGTTGTGCCCTCAAGCTGTGCTTGGCGTAGGGTCAAAACTGAGCAGCCTCAGAAATTTCTTCTGATTTCTGTGGCTTCTTCTTGAAAAAAGAAAGAAACTCAGAATGACTGGTGAGCTCTGGGAAGGCTTTCAGCCAACATAGCCTGAATTTCAGTTTTGTGATTTAAGTTTTATCATTGTCAGACTCCATAGGCTGTGGGAGAAAATTTTCATTTGGCTTCTGGCTCTCTATAGCATATCAGTATAATGTGCTTTCATGCTGTGAGGAGGATATGCTTCTGCTAACCACTTTAGATAACAAACATAATTTGTCAATAACTCCTTGCAGGATCATTTTCAAGTTCTGGGGAAAAAAAATGCAGAGGAAAATTTGGTAACCAAAACCAGATAGTATCATCCCTTAAAAATACTGTGTTGAAACACCTCCTAATAAGAATATGTTCACATCCTATTAACCATTGTTGGCAGAATTACTAGAAAATGTGATACCAAATCAGGCATTGGCTGTACCTGTGATTTCATCTTACCCTGAGTTTCTATCTGAGAAGCAGGTTTTTGCAAAGTGCTGAAGTTAGAGATTAATGACTTTTATTTCCACTCTATTACAAGATGGCCTAAGTGTCAAAAGTAATCATGCCTTTGTACTAGGAAGTCTACTAGATTACCTCACCAAACAAAGTTCTTTTTTCTCTGTTAGTTTTTCTTCTCCTTTATTAAGCAACAACCAAATATTGGAAGTTTATCTCTCTCAGATACAGGATGTCACAGTTTAGAGTCACACATCTAAATGTAGCAGAAAATTATATTGCTGCTATAATCAAAACCAGTTTTAAAGCCAATGAATGTGGAATGAGATAATATTGTAATAGAAATTTTGTTGATGTGTAACTGGAGAGTGTCTAACACCACCCTATAATAGATATTTTTATAATTGCATTCAGTTTATGAATTTAGGAACATAAACTCAAAGAGATTTCTTACTAGTAAAACTGCAAACACTTATGGCATCAGATAAATTCTAAATATATTCTGGGCTAACTTGACTCACAAGAGGACTTATCTGGCAGCTCTTAGGGGCAGTGAATTTTTATTCCACTAAGCACAGTGTCATTCCAGCATGTGAAACTGTAGCAGCTTCGTGATAGAAAAAACCTGTTCATTCATTTAAAACAGGGAAAGACATATTTACATTGGCTGCCTCCTAAGGTTTAAAACTTTGTTTTGACTAAGAGTCCTCCTCATATGCAAATATATCATTTATACCTATGATTCATGTCCATTTCAGGAGGTGGTGATGTAAACGCTGAGTAGCGCTGTCCGTGTGTTGCCTCGTGAACTGCTCTAAAGACCAACTAGGGAGCAATACCCATTTACAGGGATTATAAATTTATGACATCAGACCAAATGAATAAAGCTCAAGCATGAATACTGTTTGAAATCTCCTTAAAGGTCCTCTTTGCTCTCTTCACTTTGGGATGCAGCAGAGACTTCTAGCATGACCTGCAGATAATGGCTCTCTTTCCAAGTTATCTTGTCACAGGCATTTCTGAAGTAAGTTTTTTGTCCATCTGCTGACCATGGATTAGCTGCTGTTTCTCTGTGCAGCACCAAGCACTTTTACAGTGTATCCCCTGTCCAAACCAAAATGGTTTTAAGAATTAATGTTGTGGGTAGTGATCTTTTCTCAGATGTAATATTAGGCTCTCTAGTCTCTCACCTGATATCGAATGTATAGTGAACACAGTAAGGGTGGGATGCATTCAGCTTTTTCTTGGTCCCACGGGAATTTGCTCACACACACTGTGCATGCAAAAGGTCAGTTACCTCACTGTGTCCCTATCATTTCACAGTCATTACCCTTGCACCACTCCAAGCGCAGACTGTTGTCTTCCTATCTCTGTGTAGCAACTTTTTGGGTGGTTTTCTTTTCTCCTATGTGCCTCAGACATCATCTGGGCCATTGAAATGTCCCTGAACCCTGATGACGAATGCACCAAAAAGTCACCTGCCAGTTCCGCTGGGCTAGCACTGTGCTGCCTAGAAATAAATATGCGTTGCATTGTCCTCTCCCACATACAGCTGTAATCTCATGTCACCCCTCCTCTTCCATTCTAGCAAATTAGCTGCCACTGGCAGTAGATCACAGACTGCTTTTGGCAGTAATTTACTGTTTGTACACCTTTTCTCTAAAGGTCAGACCATGCTGTGTCTCATGTTGATCCAGCCCTATCTAATCCATTCATTTTGCTTTCTTACACCTGTTATGTTACATTATTGTAATTCTTCTCATAGGTTTCTCCAACCTTGCTGTGAATTATTTCTTTTTTTCCCTTGTTGTGCCTTGGGTACATTATTTTTGTTTTCCTTTGTTTCCTCTGCAGGCTGAGAGTAGTAAACTTTCATCTGGGCAGGAGAGGTTTTTATGAAAAAAAAAATCTCTATTCTGTGACATTTTCTTCAAGGCCTCTGAGAAACCTTTTCCTCAGAGACTCGAAAATTAGGCAGCAACAACTTTTCTGTTTCATATCCCTTTAAATACATGACCTTTTCCAAGATCTAAGAGTGAGACTTCCTAAAGAAGAGCTTGGGTGGGTTTAGCTGCTGCAGTTTAAGGTCTTACCTTTCCCTGTTGCAGGGATTTAGGGCCCCAGCTGCCTGGAGAAGGAGCCACAGATTCTCTGCTGCAGCACTGCCTGATGGAAACCATCTTCACCTTGTTTCCAGCCCAGCATAACCTGTTATGTACTGAAACAGATGAAACATCAGTGGTGACCTTAAGGCTTCTCGGGAGGTCTCTCTGCACACGTGCAGATACGCCAGAAGATAGCTGTGTAATCAGTGTGATTTCTAAAGCATGCTTAACTGAAGCAGCTTCTATTAGAAATAACAGAAGAAATAAGAGTAGAAAGTAGCTGGTGCTTTCCAAAAAACTATAGGCAGTGCAGAAACTAGATTTGAAAGATGAACTATCTGTGAAACCTAGACATGTCTTTCAGATACTTTGAAATGCTTTGGGGGAAGAATATGGGTCATTTGGGGAGAGAAAAACA
This sequence comes from Megaceryle torquata, assembly GCA_024611175.1. Lineage (NCBI taxonomy): Eukaryota > Metazoa > Chordata > Aves > Coraciiformes > Cerylidae > Megaceryle > Megaceryle torquata. The sequence continues at coordinate 8,041 of JANIJG010016643.1, read as the reverse complement.
TAAGCTGACATACCAGGTCTGATAAGCCTCATTATTCAAAAAAAGAAACAAAGAAACACACTGCAGGAAAACAAAAGCTCTCTTTAAAAAGTGCTGAAGTTGTGCGAGGTTGAACATAAGAATGAACACCCTAGAGCAGACCAAAGATCCGTCTAGCTTATTGTTATGTCTCTGGCAGTGGCCATTAGCAGATTTGCAGAGGGAGAGGAAGAATAAAGCCAAGGTCAACTTGTAGCAATATTTGCCTTTCAATGCTCCCCAACCCTTAGAAGCTAGTGGAGATGTGCTTCAGAAGTGGTGTCTCCATAAAAGGCTCTACCACCCTCTGGTGTGGCAGGATTTAATTAGCTCCCAGAGCTGTGCAGGATAGGGTCCCTGTGCTGCTTCCTCTCATCTGTTTGCAGCTCATGGTGCTCAGAGCAGGGCAAGGAGGAATATTCTTTTTTTTTTTTTTTTGTCCCTTTCCTTTGCCCATGTATAAGATGGATTTCATTTAGCTCTTAACATATTTCCTTCTGTGGTCTGCTAGGATTCTATGGTAAGGAGCTTTGCTGCTGTCGAGGGACCTTCTTGTCCTTAGCTCAGGCTTGGGAAAATATCATTATTTCTAAAGACTTAATTAGTTTGAGGAAAAAAAAAAAAGTGTATATATGCAACATTGTAATCAGACCTAATATTTGATTGCAGTGTTTGGGACAAGCTCCTGGTCACCGAGGGCAACATCTGCGAGGTCACAGTATCTTGAGACACTTTTGTGAACACAAATCTAGAGAGGTCAGTGTGTACTCTGCAAAATGATGCTGTTCACAGTGTTCAAACAAATAAAATAAATCCTCTCATTATGAATAATGGCCTGAAAGGTGGAATAAATGGCTTGACAAGATGGCAAATGCCATACCCAAGAGCAAGCTGGGGAGAGTGAAAGCATGATTTTGTATGCTGTGTCAGCCTTGCATTCTTCCAAGTGTTTTAAATAAGTGTTTTGTGATGGTGTATGGTATTTCTGAGGGGGCTGGAATTCCCAGAGAGGTTTTCCAGGATGTTTTTCGTGGGAAACTTTTCAGGCTTCCTGCTTTTGATGTGAAGCAAAACAAATATTTAAGAAAGCATCTTTTTGCCAATGTGCAGCTTTATAATGCTAAATATTTGCTCTTATTGCTGATAATAGAAGAAATATATAATGCAAAATTGTCAACATTAATAAACTGTCACTTCAGAACTAGTAATGTTTTTTATTACACCATTATTTGCTTTATCACAAAATTATGTTTTGCTGGTATGACACATCAGAGCAGTTTCTGTCTGTGGACAGCTAAATTATCTGCAACATAGCATGAGTTGTATGACAGCGTTTCAGTTTGGGGTGCCCATGTATTTGGACTGTTCTTCTGTGAACTTAACCAGGACTCTATGCACCTGGAAGACTAAAAAAAAAAAAAAGTCAATAAAACCAAGATTCAATTATTTTGTCAATGTACAGATTTCTCCAGCTGGCATTTGGGAGTTGTTCTTTATCTTGTCCCAGTAGATGTTTGTCTTAAGAGAAGAATGGTCTGTATCATCCTTTCCTTTCAGATCCAAAGCTGTTTAAGACCTTCAGAAGAGAGGATGCCACCTCTGAGAGCCTGTAGGCTTGTGTGCTCAGGTTGTGGGAAGTATTAAATCTGTACCATTCAACAGATGTCAGTGGCAAATCAGAGTCAGTGAACTCCAGTTCACTTCTCACTGCCAGACACATCCGAACTGTAAGCCCAAACTAAGAATATGTCTCAAGTACCTTCTTTGAATGTCATGTTTAGAAAACGTAACTCTATGTTCAAGATTCATGTTAACTTTTTGAGTGGAGAAATGTGCCTGCCATCTCCACAGTCCATGCTTTAAGAGTTTTAGTGTATCTAGAGCAGATGGAGCTTCAAACAATGAGTGTTAGCAGGGACCAGGCAAGGTGGCTTGCGTTCTATTTTTCCAAATGAGATTTTCTGAAAAAAATGTGTTATTGCGGTTATCTCTGTTGCTGTTACTTCACTATGAGACAAGTAATGACACATTGCTTGAGGCTAAGCTCTGAAGTTAGAAATGGAAGTCACGACAGAATCCAGCTGTTGGCTTAATAAGCATTGCGGTGTGCTGCTGACTCTCTGCTTCACATGGACCCTTTGAGTTTCTAGGACAGTGAAAACTTGCCATTTGAAATTGCAAAACCCCTAGTATTTTTCAGCAATCTTATGCATAGGCCCTTGCACTGAGTGAACACTTCCCAGTGCTTGCCTGGGACCTCCCAGTGGCTGCAGAAGGAAGGAGCTGTCAGCAGAGCTCATCAGAAATCCTTCATCTCTCTTCAGCCTGATTTTAGGATTCCTACCTCATGGTGCTTGTTAATCACTGAGTAAATAGCAAAGTTCACCACTTCTCCTGTGTGTTTGGGAAATGGATGTACAATATACTTACTCCAAAACACTTATCTGCCATAGTTACAGTTGCATTGCTTATCTGTGAGATCAGCAGGAATTTTCAAACAGAGTGGATTTTTCCTTTGAGAAATCTTCCTGTCATATAGTTCTAAATGAACTTATACTTGCAGGGACTGAAAAGCATCAGTAGCGAAGTGCTACTAAGTGGTACTTCCAAACATATGTTTAAGACCACAGAGTTGAAAGAAATATAAAACTCTATCAACACCTTATTAAAACATCTGTCTTTCAGGAACTATATACAAAAAGCAGGTAAAAATTAAGACTTCATTTGGACCACTTAAAATCATAAAATGGTTTGAGTTGGAAGGGACCTTAAAGATAATGTGTTTTCAACCCTCCTGCCATGGGCAGGGACACCTTCCACTAGACCAGGTTGTTCAAAGTCTCATCCAACCTGGCCTTGACCGCTTCCAGGGGTGGGGCATCCACAGTCTCTCTGGGAAACCTGTTCCAGTGCCTCACCACCCTCGCAGTAAAGAACTTCCTTAAATCTAATCTAAATCTACCTTCTTTCAGTTTAAAGCCATTATCCCCTGCTCCTATCACTACATGCCTTGTAAAAAGTCCCTCTCCAGCTTTTTTGTAGGCTCCCTTTAGGTACTGGAAGGCTGCTGTCTTTCCTACCTCTGATGGCCAGACATAGTGGAAAGGAGAATAAAAGTTTCTTTGAGCTTGGTGATTGCAGTTTGTTTTACAGGAGTCCAGCAAGTGCTGCTGAGACTTGGCAATGACAAAAGCCAAGCATGCAGCTTGTGGTGGCAATTCCAGACTGAGGCTGAGTGCTCTGGAGAAAGAGGGAAAGATATTAAATACTATGTACACATATCCAACAAGGATGCAATCTACTAACTGCTTACACTTGTTCATATAATCTTGCATGTTTTCTTGAAATGTGCCAGGATCATTCAGGGTGGGTGGGACTCTGGGTCAGACATGCTTCACTCTGCCTATGATCTACTGGGAATTTGATTTCTCATTCCCTTTGCTTAATCTCAAACACTTCTTACAATGCATTGCAATACACTTCAAGTTACAACTTGAAACAGGAAAAGAAATGCCATCTTTATGCAATTTAGGAAGTTGACTTGTGTTCGTTGTTGCATGAATGTGGTTGCACACCTCTAGAGGAAAGCAGGTGTGTGTCTGCTGGGCTCATGGTGCTGGGAATGGAACTGTCTGGTTTCGACATATGACTTGGTTAAATCACTCTATGCAAGAACTCATAAATATATACCAAAGGGAAACTCCTGGAGCACGTGTAACAGTTATCAAACAGAGCATAATTTTGCTTTTCTTTGTCCTTTAAATGTTATATATATTTTTTATGTCTGTTTGTGAGGCTGTAGATTGCAATGACTCTCACTGACATTAATGGTGGCCAGAGATCTAATGTTTCTATAACAAGCTAGTTTTCTCCAATTTTGGAGCCAAATACAAAAGAACCAGTCAAAAAGAGTAGCCTGGGTTTCAGTTCCCCCTTCTACACACGTAGGTCTTGATTTTGAGAAAAATGCCTGGCATTCTAGGCTGGTCTGGAAAAGGTAACTCCCCTAAATTAAGGATCAGATTGGAAAATGTGAATCTCTATGTTATATTTCTCTGGACTACAGTAGAGCAAAATTCATTAAGATACCATGTGAGAAGACCTCAGGCATAGTATGAAATTTAGTTAATTGTAAAGAGCAAAAACTCTCTTACCTATGTGCTAAAGCCACATCACTGCTGGGGAAGTCACATTAAAATAAGCTTAAATTTAAGCTTATGCATGAGTCTCTCTAAGCATGTGCTAAACAGCCTTCTTGGAGACAAAAGCTCTTCTGAACAGAAGCCTTAATTAACATGTTGCAATCCTCAGATAAAAACTGCTATAGAAACAGAAACCAGTGGTAATGATAATACCATCCTCAGTACATTTAAATCCTCTTACTTTCTGTGATTTTAACTTAAGCACGTACACCCAGCCTTTTTAAAAAAAACCACAACACATTGTAAATGGTAAAATTTAAATATAGAGCAGCTCTTTAATTGGAATTATGTTTCATGAAGCATGTGTTCTAAATAACACAAAATAATTGCAGATGTGTTGCCAGACTATGTGAAAATTCAAATAACTTCCCCAATGAATGACCAAAATAGCTGTGCAAGTACTTTTGCTTATATATTTTAAAAGCTGTAAGAGCTGCAATCCCAAATGTCATACTATTTTAAACTCCTTTATGGTACACAATGGATAGGAAAAAAAAAATAATCTTGTATATATATTTCAATGAGCATTTAAATACTAACTCTAGCTTGACTCTGAAAATTAATAGCAGTGCTCCTATATAATTTATTTTACATATGTGTTACTAGTTTCCCTATTTCCTTATGAGGAATTTTTAATTGGCCCTCCACTTGTATGGTTTTAAATTCCTTATTTAAGTAAACAAGTTGAGTATTAAGCATGGGATTTACACACACAAACAGAAACTCAGTGTATCTATGGGTTTCAGTGATGGTTTTTCTGGATTTACATCAGTAAGTAAGACCTGGCTTTATTCCCATTAATATAAAAAGCTTTGATGAGGTAAGTTTATGGTGAAGTAAAGGCTGCAGTAGTAGTTACACATAACATTATTTTAGAGCTTTATTGGCAGGATGTTTGCGTACTTTGAGGAAAGAGTAAGGAAAGCACATGCTCACCTCAGTAAGTTTGCCTGAATGTGCTGCAAGACTTTTTTTTGCTTGCTTCCCCCTTCAAAAGAAACTTTCCTCATTTCCCTCTAGCTGCAGAATTGCCACTAATCCTGCAGCCCTTTGGAACCACAGAAAAGCCAGTGATGTTCTCCCGTGTCTGGACCCACCAGTGAACAGGCAGTGAGAGGTCTAGTCATTATTGGAGCATTTGGAGGAACTTTACCTTCTACCAGTGGATTTATCCTCATGTCTTTTTGGAGGAAGAGAAGTGCAGATAAGGCGTTGGGATTGCTGCTTATGCCAGTAGATATCCCGAAGTGTTCCCATGCTTTGTAGGGCCCTGCTGGGCTGAGATCTGTGCTGTTCCTGGCTAGTGAGGTAGCTGTGTGCCAGACACTAAGCCATGCAGCAAACTGTAAGAGTGACCCTTCTGAGCTTGTAATGACTTGGTGTCCAACACTGCAAAGTGGAAACCCTGTCAGAATGTTTGTCTCGAGGTCACCCTGGACTCCTGGACAAGTCAGTATTGAAATGTAGGTACTCTTGGGTGTAGTCTCCTTGTTCTGGAAGCCAAAGTGGTTTGCTAGTATGGGCATGAAGTATTCTGCCTGCATGTCAGGGGAATGAGGCCTGGCAATGTGCAGAAGCAAATAAATGAACATCTGGAGGGACCCTCAAAACTGATGGTACTAATAAATAAAGGTTGGACAGTTGGATAAGTTGGTAGATGTGGGTAGCAAGTTTTTGCATGGTTTATCCACTGGCTCAAAGGCTGCAGAAGTCGGGAAGTTCATAAGAGGCTTATAGGAAGCTAAAGTCTTGCCAAAGAAGGTGCTTGGATTCATGTTCTAATTGTATTTTCTTGGTATGTTTAAGTGTTAAGGTTTACCTGTATCTGAAAAGGATTCTTTTCTCCACTATAGACACTTCACATCTGCAAGTGGTACCTTTACCCAGCAAGAACTATGGCTGGGAGTGGTAATGTATAGCTGTAACTCCTTTTTAGCACAACAGTTTATATATGAGGTGCCAAGTAATAGCTGTGCTACTGAAGCACTGCTACTTGGCAATTGCAGGATAGTCATTAACATTGATATTGTAGCGTTCATACCCTGAGGAGAAGCTCTATTCTTTTCAGTAGTTAGAAATTACCACACTGATCTGCATACTTGCCTTTCACGACTACTGTAACAAAAATATTTTGTGCCTCTGTGTGATGCTAATATTTACCTGCTTCTTTCTCTGCTTGTTTCTTTTCTTCATCATTTAATAATTTTAAATGAGGTAGGAAAAGTCTTCTGCAATGTCTATATAGAGCCTGGTACAATATGAGTTCATTTTGGAGTCATGTCATACCACTGTCACAGCTCCTTTTTTTTTTTTTTTTTTTAAATTGTTCCCCCTGTGTGCCTTTGTTTTAAGTTTTACCCTCTCCTCGGGTGTGTCCTGTTATGTTCCAGCTTGCACCAGTTTCCCTTTGTCCTATCATTGGATGTCACTGAGAGGAGCTTGGCTCCATCCTCCTGACACTTGCCCCTTACATATTTATAAACATTAATGAGCTGGTTGTCCCAGCCATGTCCCCTCCCAGCTTGTGCACCCCCAGCCTCCTCACTGGTGGGATAGCGTGAGAAGCAGAAAAGACCTTGATGGTCTGCAACAGCTAAACCATCAGTGTGTTATCAACACTCTTTTGGTCCCAAACCCAACGCGTAGTGCCATAAGATCTGCTCTGAAGAAAATCAGCTCTATCCCATCTGAAACCAGTAAAGATGATTAGCCCTGGGGAACTGCCTACCCTGTTTGATTATGGATGGTGCTTTGCTCAGAGTTTGCAGATAATACTTTACTGGGAGTAAGTTGTAGTTTGGAGAACTCATAAGAAGTCCAGTGGCATTACAACTTCCTTTGTGTGTCATGTTGCAAGCTGACAACTTGGTTTTGATTGCTAAGCCTTTCTCTCCATCATAGTCAAAGATGTACTTGCCTCATAAAAGCTCCTTATTCTCTCCTTCTGTGTCAAGGCACTGCTTTAACAGCTGCCATGGAGATGCCCTCTTCTCTCCTCAAACTCACAAATGTTGTTTCAAGGATATAATCTTGCTAAGAGAATGAAGAGAATGAACAGGCAGTACCAGGCAGGTTCACTGCAACTATATTATTTGCAAATTTGCAAGGCCCACTTTTAAAAATTTTTTTACATCACTCCTTTTCATTACTCAAACTGTTCATTCTTTGCTGAATGAGCTATATTTTAGCACATCTAAAAATAATTTGCCAAATCTATGTTTCAGGAGGATGAATATTTACTGCAGGGAAATCTTTCACAGAAGCACTTACATATCTCAATATATGACTCAGGATGGGGTTCAAACAAACTCTCATAAACAAGATTTATTTTACCGTTTAACTGTAATAAAGTTGTGCCTTGAATTGTAAGTAATTGTCTGTAAGTCATATACAAAGAAAAGGGATACACTTTAATCCTCAACATTAAACCACGGGCTTTATTCAGTTAGCGTAAGAGACTTCTCACTTATTTTTTAAATGCTGCATTTTTCTGATTTCAGAATAGGTTGTTGCTGGTAAAGGGAAATGCAAGTCTTGTTTAGTCTGTTTTTTTCTAAATTTTCTGAAACCTTTATCTATTAACAAAATAAGACCAATTTTCACTATCTGTGTTCCCTTAATCTGTGTAATGTACACAGCTGAACAGAGCATTCAAGGATATGTAAAGTGGCCTTTGGCCTTGTATATACACAGGGGTTAAAATGACATTTTAACTATCTTGAAATTCTTGAGCATCCCTCCAAAGAAGCAAAATATGAACTTACATTGTTTCTCTTTTCTTTTCTTTTCTTTTCTTTTCTTTTCTTTTCTTTTCTTTTCTT
>JANIJG010016642.1:192191-203695 GCA_024611175.1 Megaceryle torquata | reverse complement strand
GTAGGAGAGGTACTCCAGCTCTCTGATCATTTTTGTGGCCTTCCTCTGGACCCGCTCCATCAGGTCCATGTCCTTCTTGTGTTGAGGGCTGCAGAGCTGAACACAGTACTCCAGGTGGGGTCTCGCAAGAGCAGAGGGGCAGAATCACCTCTCTTGACATTCTGGCAAGTCTCCTGATGCAGCTCAGGATGCGATTGGCCTTCTGTGCTGCATTCACACATTGATGGATCATATTGAGCTTTTCAGGAACCATGACTCCCAAGTCTTTCTCCTCAGAACTGCTCTCAATCCATACTTCATCCAGCTTGTACTTGTGCTTGGGACTGCCCCAACCCACCTGCAAGGTGCAGGACCTTGCATTTGGCCTTGTTGAGGTTGTCATGGGTCCACTTCTCAAACCCGTCCATGTCCCTCTGGATGGCATCCCTCCCCTTTAGCATATCAACCACACCACACAGCTTGGTGTTGGCAAACTTGCTGAGGATGCACTCAATCCCACTGTCCATCACCAACAGAGATGTTAAACAGGACTGATCCCAGTACTAATCCCTGAGGAACACCACTTGTTCCTGGTCACCACTCGGGCATCAAGCCATTGATCACAACTCTTTGAGTACGACTGTCCAGCCAATTCCTTATCCATAAAGTGGCCCATCCATCAAATCCATGTCTCACCAATTCCTAGACCAGGATGTTGTGTAGTAAGGTGTCAAAGGCCTTTCACAAGTTCAGGTAGATGACATCAGCTGCTCTTCCCTTGTCCACTGTTACTCCATCATAAAAGGCCACTGGATTTGTCAGGCATGATCTGCCCTTGATGAAACCATGTCGATTGCCACCAGTCGCCTCTTCATTTTCCATATGCCATACCAGAGCCTTCATGAAGAACTGCTCCATGATCCTGCTGGGCATAGAGGTGAGACTGACTGGCCTATAGTTGCCTGGGACTTCATTTTTCCCTTTTTGAAAATGGGACTAATGTTTCACCGTTTCCAGTAAGTTGGAACTCCACCAGTCATAAAGCAAAATCATAATAAAAAACATAAATTCTTCACCTAATTTATTTTTCTGGGGTGGTTCCACTGAGAATCTTATCAGACTTGGGGGTGAGCAAAGACTGATGTTAGTGTTTACATTTGTAAGCTGGCATCTCTGTGAGTGCAACTAGAAGTATGTAGTTTAAGGAAGACCTACAGAAAAACTGGGCTAGAAGAGTCCCTCCAGAGTCACCTTATCCAGCTCCTGCCTCTAGGGAAGGTTCAGATAACCTGATGTCACTCCTGACAGATGTTTGTCTAACATGTTTTTAAAGCCCTCCAACAATGGAGACTCCAGGACTTTTTCTGGAACAAGGCATTGTTGATTCTCTGTATTCTACAATCCTGATATTTAAGATGTATTAAGCTTTACTGGAAGGAAGTTAACAATATGTTAAGGATGCTGTATTTGTTTTATGATTTGGACAAGAACAAGAGACTGTGAGTATATTTTTGCAAATTTAATTTATGTAGTTTTATTTTTGGTTAAGCCAGATGCTTATAGCATGCTTGTCTAATGTATGAAGAAATTTTCAAGGACACTTATCAGAGGTGAAAACTTCAGTTACAGCTGTTCTGTGAGGCTGAAGCAGTCCTAGGATTATGCACAAATTCACCTTATGAAATAATCCAGATTTGACTAGGCAAAAAGTCACAACAGAAGTGGAAGGATCCAAGCCTTCTGAATAAAAAGCCCAGTGTACACACTGCTGACTGGGCTCCTTGCACTTAAAAGTCACAGCTCAGGTGGATGATGAAATCTACCCTCTGTTAGCCAGAGGGCAGAAGGCAGAGAGTGGGATGGCAGCCAGCACCTGGCTCCCTTTCCCATGTGCTCAGGCGGTGAGGCCCATCTCCATGCTTACCTCACTCCAGTATCTGACGCTGCTGCAGGAGAACCAGCTGGACCCCTCCCAGGCTCCTGCCTGTGCCCTGTGGCTGTTTCCAAGACAGAGTTTTCCATGAAATAATACTTCTTCATGTGCAGGTTAATGAGAAATAATGAAGTCAAATGGCAGCTACCCTGATCTAGGGACCTCAGCAAGCTCTAGACAATTATTTTCAAGTGGTTGATCCATGTGGTACCAGACACAGTCCTGTACTGCAGTTTCCCACTGAACGAGGTCACAGGACACAGTATGTGAACATCTCTATTACTTCTCAGTCCCACCTTTCACAAGTAGTAGCTCCAGAAAGTTCACGTAGGAAGGCAAGATTTCTGTCGTTGAAACATGAGCATCCCAAACTGCACATGCAGGATAATGTGGTAATGCAGCAATCATTACTGAATTTGCTTCTCCCTAAAAGTCACCCCTTTTCTCTTTTCTGGTGGTGAACCTCACACCTCCAATTTGAAAGGTTGGACTGGATAGGTTTTTATAGAGTTTGCCTCACCAGAAAGATGTCTGAGATTGCTGTCTTCAGTGTTAATCTAGGAATGAAAGGCTTACCTGAGCACTTGTTTTAAAGTGTATTGTTTCTTTACACTGGCATTTGTTAGGTGGCTTGACATAAAGGTGTAGCATTCTCCTTCCACCTAAATTCCCCGATTTGAATTGTTATCAGCAACAGAATTGCACAGGAATGTACATGATAGGTAGGAGAACAATAGCTCCATTATGACCTACTAACATTGTAATCTAATTTGAGTTTAAAAAAAGTCCTACATATTAACATCCAGCACAGTAGGATATGTGAATGCATTTTTATAGTACGGAAACAGTGATCTGTGACAGTTTTTAAAGGCATTTGTGTTTCAGTATTATTTAGATTGCCATTTCTAACTGGTACCGTGTTTCAGGTGAATTAATGTTTCTTGCCCGTACTGCTTAGCTGAGTTTTGTTTTCTTTTGAATTATTTTGCTGCTGCTTAAATGTTTACAGTTTCAAAAAGTATATGGTGTTGAAACCAGCTTGTTAATTAAGGAATAGTCACCTACTCTTGTTTCTTGAAACGCTGAAGACACAGAAGAGCTTAATTTACTCATCATGGCCTAGATTAAGGATAACAGTATAACAGCAGTGATCAGTCATGACCTATATCACAAGCTGAGCAGCTCACAATCTCTAATGTATTTCCCATCAGGGCAGCAATGGGAGGGGGGATGTTCTGTTACCTCAGCTTTACAGGCTGAGTGATCTCAAAGCACAAGAGATTAAACAACCTTCCCAATGTCATGGTAGGACCTCTGTGAAGGAGCAAAGAGTTTGGCAGCAGCAGTTAAGATCCTTTCTCTCCGACCGATACAGCTAGAACCCTATAAAGAGGTGGTGTGCATTCCCATATGGACCTGATAAGCTGTACTGCATATTAAAAACATGGCCACAAGATATTTTTTGCTGATGTATGCAGTATGCTGCATTGGTATAACCAGAGTTACAATAGCATTAATTTCTTGCCATCAAATACAGCAAAACTGTGCAAATCTTACAAGAACCATGACGGGGGATTATGTGTATGTTTAGGCCCAGCTCTTGTTCTCCTTTCAGGTGGTGGAAATCCCTCCTTTTATATAGTGGGTTCTTCATTGTTCTCAGATTTCATTCTGTTCCTGTTGAAGACATCTCCTATGGGCATATTTAAGTGAGTTAAGGTAAAAGTACCCAGGGGTAGTATAAAGGATCAAGTTTAGGTTGCTTGTTTAACTCTCATTATGAGCACTTACATTCCTGAGCCACGTAGGCAATTTAAAAACACTCCTTGTTCATTCTAATGAAAATCTGCATACTGGTCCTTGAGACAGATCTCAGTTATATATAGAGTGTTGCAGCTGGTACTTGCTTCCATTCCCAGAGGGAGAAAATGTTGATTGTTTCTTTTTTTTTTTGCTATTGGAATTTGGGTAACTGAACTATTTCCTTTACTGCAGGCAAACTGCATTCAGCCATTAACATCAATTTCTTAATTAAATAATTTGAAAGTTTCTCATTTCATTGTGCCAATTATGCTTAAATACTCTTTTTTTTTTTTTTTTTTGTGCCAGTAGAATTTTTCCAGCTGTTTAGAGACACACCTATACTAGTACCTCATAATAGAGTTTTGCTTTCAGTGTCTAGCTTATGTATCACACTTCCTAATTCAATTTTACATAAGCTATTATAAATACTGAGAAGGCTGCAAGGTATGTAATGACAAATAATATAGTCAATTTCAAAAAGAAACAACTGCTTGTAAACAAGTATGTATGAAATCAAATAGGTCCTAACATCACATATTAAAGCTAGCTTCTCTTAATATTAAGTAGATGTTACACAGAAAGGCATAGAATTATTTCATAACTTAGAAAAAACGTTTAATTTCTAGTATGCAGATATTTGCCAGATACACCTAAGTTGTCAGAGTACCTGCCTAGTGTACATCATGTGCCTATACCCCACTTGAAATACCACATTTTAATTTCCACCTGATTTACACAATAGTGTAGCATCTAATTCTCCCTCCCCCTCCTGTGCTAATTTTTAGATTTCTCTTTCCTGATGTAAGTACTCTCTAATATCTAATAACAGCTGTAATTTCCTGCTCCATATTGGGGCATCCAGCTTTGTTAATAGTCTTAGAGGGGAGACAAAAAGGGTCGGGGGTGTGAAAGAGCAGAGTTAAGTTCCAGTTGTATATATAAACAATGCAAGTAATAAATACACTTCCTTTCCTGTCACTGGTGGTATAGTAAACAATTGCAACACCCCAGCTGATGTACCCAGTAGGAACGGGGTAAAACTATTAATGGCCAAGAGAGAAAATATCTTAGTATTTATTTATGCTGAATTGTGAATTTCTGAGCAAGTAATGTGAACTAAAGAACTTGTTAACTATTTACTGTGGTCAAAATATTTGTGGGTTTATTGACAGCTTAAAAAGACAAGCTTAACTGTTCAGGACTTATATAGTGCATAGGTTTCTTGAACAAGAAACACAACCAAACTTCAGCTTTGTGACACATGGCAGTTACAAAAGTGAACACACATAATTGAGGGAGATCGATTGGTGGAGCCACACCCTGAGACAAAGGCAACAGATGGAGGCTCCACAAGAAGCAGAGGATCCCCTACCCCCTTGCCACCAGGCAGAAGGAGGATATACCCAAGAGATGGAGAGGGGAATGGAAACAGGTCCCTGGACAGGGAGGCAGGTGAATCCCCTTCCAGGCTCCCTGACCTTCCCAGTTGCCCTTGCACAACAGTTTTAGAGCCCTGGAACTTGACGGTCAGGCAAATGGGGACGTAGCTGAGGGTCCGTCCAGGGAGTTGTTTGGGTTGAATCAGCCAGCCCCATGCATTAGGGCTGCTTCTGTTAAGAAAAAAAAGAAGAGTCATTGTCATAGGTCATTGTCACTTCTGAGGGGAACAGATGGCCCCATATGCCAGCCAGAACCATCCCACAGGGAAGTCTTCTACCTCCATGGGGACCAGGTTAGAGATACCACCAGGAAACTCCCTCGTCTGGTATGGCCTCCTGATTATAACCTGCTACCGGTTATGCAGTATGAGTTAGCAGACAGAAGTCCAAAAGTGACTCTAAAGGACTTCAGGGCACTGGGGTGATTGGCTGAAGGATCAGAAGCTCATGTAGTGTTTTCCTCAATCCCTTCAGTGGCAGGAAGGATACTGAAAGGAACAGGAAAACACACCTGATTATTACGTGGCTCAGAAGCTGGTGCTGCCAGGGAATTTTGTTTTGGTTTTTGTTTGGTTGGTTTTTTATCATGGGGAGGTTTACACAGCACCGGGCCTGCTCACAACAGATGGATGCCATCTGTCTCAAAGGGGGAAAAGGATCCTTGCGCATGAGTTGGTGGGACTCATTGAGAGGGCTTTAAACAAGGTGCGAAGGGGAAAGGGGGTAGAACCAGGCTCTCTAGAGTTGAACCTAAGGGCAGCACAACAGTGTTGGGGGTGAAATTGATAACCCAGCTCCAGTGCCTCTACATCATCTACAAACAGGAGGACCTGGAAGACATTGTGCAGCAAGGCAGCTGTAACATAGTCACCATCACAGAAACATGGCAAGATGACTGTCATGACTGGAATGTTGCAATGGATGGCTATAAGCTCTTCAGAAGGGATAGGCAGGGAAGAAGTGGTGGGGTGTCTCTGTATGTTAAGGGGCGTTTTGACTGTGTAGAACTCGACAGCTGTGATGGTAAGGTCAAGTGCTTATGTGTTAGAATGAGGGGGAAGGCCAAGAAGGCAGATATCTTGTTGGGAGTCTGTTATAGACAACACAACCAGGATGAAGAGACAGGTGAAGCATTCTACAAGCATCTGGCTGAAGTTTCAAAATCACCAGTCCTTGTTCTGGTGGGGGACTTGAACTTACCAGACATCTGCTGGAAATAAAACACAGCAGAGAGGAAACAGTCCAGGAGGTTCCTGGAGTATATGGAAGATAAATTCCTGACACAGCTGGTAAGTGAGCCTACGAGGGAAGGTGCCTCACTAGATCTGCTGTTTACAAACAAAGGACTGGTGGGTGATGTGGTGGTCGGAATCCATCTTGTGCTTAGTGACCATGAAATGATAAGAGTTCTTGATTCTTGGCAAAATAAGGAGTGTGGTCAGCAGAACAACTGTAATGGACTTCCAGAGGGCAGTTCAGGACACTGGCTGAGAGGGTTCCTTGGGAGACAGTTCTGAAGGACAAAGGGGTCCAGGAAGGACAGACATTCTTCAAGAAGGAAGTCTTAGAAGCATAGGAGCAGCTGTCCCCATGTGTCATAAAATGAACTGGAAGGGAAGACAACAGGCTGAATAGGGAGCTTTTGCTGGGACTCAGGAAAACAAGGAGAGTTCACCTCCTTTGGAAGAAGGGGCAGACAACCCAGGAAGAGTATAGGGATCTAGTTAGGTCATGCAGAGAGAACATCAGAAAGGCAGAAGTCCATTTAGAACTCAATCTGTCCACTGCTGCAAGAGACAACAAAAACAGTTTTTACAAATACATTAACAACAAAAAGAAAACCAAGGAAAATCTCAACCCATTACTGGTTCTGGGGGGAACATTGCCACAAAGGATGAGGAAAAGGCTGAGGTACTTAATGTCTTCTTTGCTTCAGACCAGATATCCTCATGGTATTCAGCCTCCTGCACTGGAAGACAGGGACAGAGAGCAGAACAACCCCACCATAATCCAGGAGGAAGCAGTTAATGACCTGCTAAGCCAACAGGACACTCACAAGTCTATGGGTCTGGATGGGATCCACCCAACAGTGCTGAGGGAGCTGGTGCAGGAGCTTGCCAAGCCGCTCTTTGTCATTTACCAGCAGTCCTGGTTAACAGGGTAGGTCCCAGATTACTGGAGGCTTGCCAGCGTGACTCCCATCTACAAGAAGGCCCAGAAGGCATGAAATACAGTGCATGTACACTGAGATCTACAAGAGAGGTTTTGCAGGTAGTCAGATCTTCTGGACAGAAGCTGTAGCCTTCAGTCTGATGACACTGTGAATTTTTCTATACGATTGGTTGCACTCATGCATTAATTCCATCTGCATGTGTATTCAGCTGCCTGGACTCAAGCCAGCTCCAGTTCAAAAGCATGTTTGTGAAGCCCAGCCCAGATCACTCTGCCTCTGAGTGCAGCATATTAGTTCGGTCACAGTGTCACCCTAACAAGGTCACAAGGGTTTTCAGTTTGGAGCTGGCTGGAGGCCCATTAGGTTGGTGTGCAGGCAAAGGAAGCTCGCATCTACTTGTTGTAGCTAGTTTCTATGCATCCCATAAGAGGGTCCCAGGACTAGATAAGTGTCCGTTGTAACACTGAGGTTAGAAAAGGGAATAACATGCTCTGGAGTTCTTTTAAATGAAATAGTTTTAATTAAGCAAGCTTGCAAATTACTTGTGGACTGTGTAATTCCAATAGTTTTAGATGACATGAAATGGAAGATTAAAGGCTTTTATTTAAAAGCAGGTTAACACATGCTAGCTTTATCCAGTGCAGGACTTGCAGGCACACCTGACCTGCAGGATAGTTTTACATACTTGCAGCTACAGTCCAGGCTGCTCCAAAAGGGATGGCATCATGCCTGCCACTGTGCTTAGCCACTCATTCCCATGGCTCCTCATTGCAAACTGGAGTTTTGTGCAGCCATATGCAGAACTGGGCTGTCTTACCAGGCTTGCTAAAACCCAGTCATTTCACTGTTGCTAGCTTTCAGCTGAGCAGCTTCCCGAATCCAACCTGCTGTGTGGCTGCATGAGTGATGGTGCTGACACAAGAGGGCTCGTGGCTGTGGACAGGGAGAAGGGGACAAGACTACTCCTTTCAGTTTAGGACAAATTTTCACCATGCTGCCTCTACAGCTATCCCCACACATTGAGTACAAGTACCTTTAAGTATCCCTGTATGGCTTGACATCAAATTGCTACGCCCTTCCTGAGGAACATCATAGTTCAGATGTTGTGGGCACTGCTTCTGAGTCCCAGTTTGGCTCACAATGGATCCAGGCATTGCTTTGCAACAAACAATAGTAACTGAAATCTAAGCTAAGAACAACCACAATTTATCTGGACAATATCTGTGTGTTACAGTTTTTATATATATATATACTTAATGTTATGAAACAAGTGTTTCTTTTTTTTTTGTCTTGAGTTACTTTTCCTGTGCTGAACTCCTGAAAGTGGTATTAGGCCCATCACAGAAACTGAATCTCAAGAAATGCGGTATCAGAGAGCAAAATCTTTTAAATGGAATTCAAATTCCCAGATGTGTTATTAGGAAACGTTGTTTTCTCAGTCTCTGGAATCTCTTTCTCTAGAGATATTCAAAACCCACCTGGATGTGATCCTGCGCAACCTGCCCTAAGTGAACCTGCTTTAGCAGGTGAGTTGGACTAGATGAACCCCAGACGTCCCTGACAACTCCTGTCATTCGGTGATTCTGTGATTTTTCCAGCTTTCATGCCTCATCAATGCCTTTTCTAATAGTCTTAAACTTTGACGAATACTGATTGATGGAAGTCAAAGATGAAGAAGAATAAAATATTTTCATTTTGTTTTGCGGGATGGTCTGTCAAAACTAGACAAAGCCTTAATGACAAGTTTAGTCTTTAGTACCCAGAAATCCTCCAACAAAGGATAATCTCCTAACCATGTTATGACAAGCATTTTTGGCACAATGTATAGTTACTTTTGCAGTTACTACCATGGAATAGTATATAGTTTTTCAGTAAGAAGTATCCCTTGAGGAGTAGAAGGTGAAGCAAGACAGGAATTCACATAGTTTTAAGTTACACATTTTTCTATAAATAGAATGCCTATTAAAATGAAAAATAGAGCATCTATTAAATCTGTCACTGATTTCAGTGGGAACAGAAGTGGGTCATAGGTCTGCATAGAAACTCAAAAAAATAATGAAATTTTATACATGCCAGTGCCAGCACAATGCCCCAGATTCTCCATCAGGTTTTGTACTGTTCTTTTTCCACATAGATTTGAGTTCCTGCAGTGACTTTTATCTAATAGTATTCATATTTGTAATATGCTTCAATAAAAAGGCATGATTAGTCTTGTGTTCTGGATATTGGCTTGTCTCTGTGGGCAACTTTTTTCAGCTATTATTTATGTCTTATGCACAAGCATAGAAATTGCATAGTAACCAATCCTCACTGGGAAGAAGGTTATCTTATATCACCGTGACATAGTAAAAGGGGCAAAAGATGCATTTAAGTCCTATCAGATTATGTTTACATCTTTTACACTATCCGAGTCTTTTACATTGCCAGTACAGTGTGCAAGGGCCATGGAGAGATGAAGGACTCATGTCTACACCTCTATCAGTGGAGAAGAAACAAAATTAACAGATGACCGATATTGAATAAATGAAGAACCAAATGTTAGACTGACACAAATCAAATCCAGACAACGTCTATCTGACAGCAAGCCAAGCTTACAACATGTTCCATGTGCTACACTTTGGCAGAGGCATCTTTTATAAAGCAAATTACAGTGCCCAGTTCTGTACAGAGTCCAGTTTTGCTGCTCACTAAGAATCTTCAAGTTTGGTTAAAACTACTGGAAGTCATGAAAAACTATTACAAAATCTGAAAATATTCTAGCTTATATAGATTTTTTTTCTAATTTACACAGTTCTGGTGGTCACATACTGTGACTGCTATGGTGGCTTGTTAGAAAAGGGCTATTTGTAATTCAAGTAATAAATATGTAAAATTTTAGCTTACCAAAAGGCCTCACAAAAAAAAAAATAAATTGTTATTTCTGAAGTAGTACCTAGGTTATAATACTGTGAACATAAAGATGTGAGTGGTGTTGAAAGGTAGTGTTGCCTTCGAAATATAAAACCATATGGCTTGGGATTCCAGATTAGACTGATTCTAGACATTGTTAGCAGTTATAATCAGTATTTTAGTTGTCAAAGACAGCTGCTATTGTCCACATCCAACCAATTGTGCAACAGGAGTACATCACAGAACAAATTTCTTCCATGAGTGATTAATCCATTTATGCCAGTAAATGAGATTTTATTACCCTTATCTTCCTGCTTGTGTGAACAATTTGAAGTTTTCAATTTTCTTTTATCTCTTCTCAATAGAAGAGACATGCTGACTAAAACACATTGGTAGGAGAAAAATAAGCCAAGTGTAAACCAACCTATCTTGAGTGTGGGTTTTTAATGGCTAGATATGAATAGAAACCCCTGTGTGTGTGCTATTTTGGTTATTCTACATCACTGGAAGAATTTTCATCAATATCTGAAATCTCCCACCCAGCTCCTGAGTATTAAGCTGTATTGAACAGAGAAGCCAAGAGGTTAAAAGAACACTGACACTCTCCCCAACCCTTGTAAGCACTCATAAACATAAGAATATAAAATATATTTCTCATTTAGATTAAGTTCACAATTCTCTTGTGTTTCTTTTGCTGCAATTTCCCTGTGATTTCTAATGACTCAGAAGCTGTGGGTATTTTAGCAAGGTTCATCTGTAAAGTAGTCATACTGGACATTCCAGTTGGTTTCTCTAACCACAGACTAGGAAAAAAAATGTGGAAAGTAATGATGGAAACAAGGGAATGGAAACTCTCCCTTGCATTTGAGGATGCAATATGTTACCTGATTGGCAGCATGTAGCCTGTTACTTGATGGCTTAACTTAGATAAACTCTGAAATGCTTCCATCTCCTGCATCTCATATTTTACTTCTGTGTAATTTTTAATTTTCTAAATTCTGACAGGTGGAATTTTGCAGAGTTTACCACAGTGTAAGTTGTCCCTTTGCCCACAGAGTTTGTGTTGTGTTTCCCTGTGCACTGCATCAGCGAAGAAACTTCTGCCTGCTCTCACAGAGTCCACAGCTGGTGTGACTCCTCTGCTAGATGAAAAGTGGTGATGATCTCCAAAATCCCCATGTGTTTTAGACAAGGGAAAAGTGCTTATCCTCCTGGTTCAGCTTCCTGTCAAAAGCCACTAAAAAGCTTCCCAGGATCCCATTTGTCATCAAGTGAGAGACTTCTCTGT
>JANIJG010016642.1:126137-139079 GCA_024611175.1 Megaceryle torquata | reverse complement strand
ACAGCTGATGTAGCATTTTTGGTATCAGAGATCAGCCTAGCTCCATCACTGCATTTTGGGCTTATCTTTTTTACTTTGAACAGTAAAAATGATGGTCAACAAACATATTTGCCAAGATAAACTTATTTTCTCTGATGAGATGGAATTGCTGTGTTACAAAGTAACACTTCTCTAATTTGAGTTAAAGGTGGCATATGGTAGTCCTCTAAAATCATTTTCTTTAATCTAGTATGGTTTTATTACTCAATCTTCTTGTTTTGTTTACGGTATTGAATTACTTTGGTCCAGGAGAGACAGTTACGCATGAACAACCATTCTATGATGAATTATATACCTTAAAGTAAAGCATCTTTCTTGAATAGTAACAATAAAATACAATGATTTATAGTCCTTCTCAGGGAAATAAAGGTGCAAAGATTAATGAAGGGGGTTTGAGTTGAACAAGATTTAAAACATATTTGGATGGCTCCTCATATAAATTCAACTTTAGAAAGTTATGTGAAGTTTTCCACAAGAACAAAAACCAATGTCAGCTAGGCTACAGAGATGCATTTTTTTTAAGTTGCCTTGTATCCAATTTATACTTAATTTTTACAAAGATTAGCAATGGCAATATTACAAAAAAACAAAACAAACCAAAAACCCACAAACCACACACACACAAAAACCAAACACATACAAATAAACAAATAAAAATAAACAAACAAAACCAACAACAACAAAACACCACCCCAAAACAAACAAACAAAAACAAACAAATAAACAAAACCAACAACAACAACAAAAAAACCCCACAACCAAAATAGCCCAACAAAACACAGAGAGATGGTAAGAACATATTTTAAGTCAATATTTCCTTTTAACTACCTTTAATACTGTTATTTTAAAAATGCATTAGGAATGACACACAGTTTTCTGATAGACAAACATATGGACACATTCAGTACACCCAATGAGCCTATCTAATCTAAAACAAATACCATGTTATAAAGCCAGAAAAAAAACTCAAACCAAACCAAAATAAAATAAAAAAAAAATATATGGGCTTCAGCAAACACTTCTGTAAAGCACCCGTCAAGATGAAGCACAGTGATCTAAATTAACTATCATACCACAATGAACATAAGAACATTCAAAAGTTGGGGTGACAAAAAAAATTCCTGGAAGTACCTGATAGTAGAGAAGAGAGATTAAATTTAAGATGTTCATCAAATGCTCACATAACAATATATTCCAAGTTTCATATGTAATCATGGATTAGGACTCAAAGTCATTTTGTTTTGAATAATACCATATTTACATAATTCCTCAATCTCCCAGTTCTGGGGTTTCACTTCATTTTGGTTTTGGGGAGCTTTAGCTTGTCTTTGCTTATGATTCTGTGACTGCACAGTAGTGTAAGAATACACAAGATTAATTTATATAAACTAGCTTAGGTTCGTAATTGTCTAATTTGAATGTAGCTACTGCTCCATGGACATCCAGACTTTTCTGCCAGGAATCTCTTTGAGAAGGTATCATTCCAGGCTACAATCTGTTGGCTTCTCCTGAGTATGTAAAAAAAATCTTAAAAAGGAATAATCCTCCAGCTCATGTGCAAAGCATTGCTCCAACTCATATGTTAAGAAAGAGCTTAATGTGTAGCATAGATGCAATCTTCTGCTTTCACATTCTTCCTTGTTTTACCAAATTCATGCACTAAAAAATTACTATGTTTCATTTTTGTACAGTGACAATGAGAAAAGTTAAAGTATGTAGGTTTCTTTCAAAAATAAATAATGTCAAAGAAAATATGTGTCAGGTTTTTGGGTCAGGGACTTCCACTAGACCCATAGCAGACGCTCTCTGTTAACCCCCTTCCCTCCCCAAAGGGGAAGAGGAAGGGAATAAGAAAGTGACATTTATCAATTAGAGAAGGAAACTAAAACAGGTTTAATGATGATTAAAATAATAACAATAAAATGGAATATATACAAAACCAGTATTGAAACCTACTCCCCCTAGTGGCAATTATATCATCATCACCACTTGATAATCTGGACAAGGCACTAGGGAAAGTCCCAGACTGGGCCCAGGAGCAGAAGGGAACCACGTTCAGGAGCTAGATTCTGGTACTAGATTCAGTAACATGCAGATCATTTTACAATTACATGATCTTTCACTATATCAAGTTGCTCAAAGCCCCATGTGAGCTATGGACACTACCAACAATGGGGCACCCATATCTCCCATTCCCATATCTTCTATGTGCAACCTGTTCCAGTGTCTCACTGCTCTAATCATAAGAACTCTTTTAGTTTAAAGCCATTCTCCCTTGTTTTGTTACTACAGACTTTGGTAAAAATTTTCTCTCTAACTTTCTTATAAATCCCTTTTATACACTGAAAGGCTGCAGTAAGGTCTTCTCAGAGCTTTCTCTTCTCTAGATTGAACAACGCCAACTCTCTTAGCTTTTCTTCATAGCAGACAAGTTGCAGCCCTCTGATCATTTTAATGTCCCTCCTCTGGACCCACTCAAACAGCAACATGTTGTTCTTGTGCTGGGGACCCCATAGTTGAACACAGTACTCCAGGCAGGGTTTCACAAGAGTGGAGTAAAGCAGAAGTATCACCTCGACCTACTGGTCTTACTTTTTTCTGCACTGCAAGTGCCTATTGTGAGGTCACACAAAATTTTTCATCTCTCAGTATCCCAAGTATCTGCAAGGCTGTTCTCAATTTATTCATCCCTCAACCTGTATAGATATTGAGGATTGCTTTGACCTAGGTGCAGGATCTTGCGTTTGGCCCTGTTGAACTTCATGATGTTGATGCTGATACAGAGGCAGAAAGAAAGTAAAAATGTTTTCTTTTAGAATTTACAGTCTTTAAGCAGGCACACTGTACCTGAATGGTACACTCAGTGAATGAATGGTTCACTCAGTGAAAATGAGATCTGCACAGGTATCATCAAAGGACAAAATTTTCAAAAATGAACAGACTTCAAAATTACTAGAAAAATTATGTTCCTTGAAATTAAAGTAAAAATTAAATAGTACATCAACTATAAGCAAGAAATATGTGTGTGTGTGTCTATTTATATGTGTACATGAGCACATATATTAACATATAACTCACATGTATGAATATATTTTATATGTGCATCTCTGCAGATACATGTAGTCATATGTGTTCTTACACTGGGTGGGATGTCCTAACTTCATTCACAGACCTTAATACTGAGCAGATTTTATAGGTCACAGACAGAAAATCTTGTCTGTATTTAAGCCCTGGAACTTTACAGAAACAGACACTAGTGATCCTTCATTTTATTTAATGTACATCATCCCAGTCCTAAAGAAGCCCTCTCTATTTCTCATTTGACTCTAAAGATAAGCAAAACCTGTATTATGTGCCCTATCTTTGTTACAGCAATCCATCCTTGACCAAATCCAGGAGAAGGCCTGTAGATGGGTTTTAATTCTGACAACTTCCAGATTGTTTAAGAAAGTGCAATTTGGCTTTTAATCACTTCTGACAGGACTATGCCCCAAATAAACTTGCCCCAGCAATCAGCGGTCACCTATATATATTTAATTTTTTTTATCTCTGAAACCTGAGTAATTAAACCTTGTACAATCTGTAAATCTTTCCTCAGATTTGGTATTCTCCTAATGGAGTAGACAGTCCCTAGACTGAGTTGAGGATATATAGACAGCCTTATTGGTCTGAATCCTTGCCAAGTGCCTGTTTGCTTGCAATTCACATGTTAAATGCTTTCTAGTGGATATAAGTAAATTTCTTCTGGCATGTTAAAAAAAAAAAAAAAAAAAAAAAAAAAAAGAGTATGATTTCTGTAAGAAGGAGCCCGTTCTAATACATCTATCTCTGAGTACAGAAGCCATGTATATGTGAATGCTGCTCATGACTGAAGGGGTAACTGCCTCTTCTATGGACAGGCATCTCTTGCCTTCCCCAGGAGAGAAGCATTCTCAGACTAAGAATCCCATAGAAAAGCGAAGATGCAGAGCAGAAATGGTGGTACTAATCTCTGGAGAGAACTTTAAATAGGTGTAATGAAGTGTCAAGGTAATGAAGTGTCAGGCTCACAGACAGTGAATCATGAGTATAATGCAGAAGAAAAACTATACTCCATTAATATATGTGTGATTAGCAAGGTGGGGAGATTAGGGAGCATGAGAGTATAGGAAAAAGGATAGAAAACCAAAGCAGCCCTCCAGGAACAAGTGTCAGGTGGATTCTTACTTTTACCTATTACGATTTTCTGAAGCAGTGCATTGACCATGTTTTGGAGGAAGTTGGAAAGCTTGCATATCTCTGCATAGTAGGACGGTTCCTGAAACAGAACACTAAGAAGATACAGTATACAGAGGGATTTTTGTACACAGAGAAGCAGGTTACTGACCTGGAAAGTAATTTTAGCATCAGATAACCATACTGTACAACACATGGCTTCATTATATTCTGGGACGAGTAGGTGAAGTGGTTTTGTGGAAAGAAAATAAAAGGAAATGGCCAAAAGAAGGAGGAGGAGAAGGAGAAAGAGGTGAAGCCATAGCACATGGCTTCATAGATAAAGTATTTCAGAAAGTGGATTTCACTGCTATGTGTGTATGGCTTTGCCTTTGGTCCTTCTTTCCCTAGAAACCTTCCTAGGCTGCTGAAATTCTCATCTTGTGGCCAATCTGGTGTTAACAGTGAGTTAAGAAACACCCCAAGGAAGAGCAAACAAATGTTTGGCATGAAATCAGCAGCAACATTATCATGTTCTCTGCTTTTCACTAAGCAGCTTACACACACCCTGCAGTTTACCTGAGCTGTCTTACCTCCTGAGATAAGCTAAACTATTAAAAAAAAAAAATTTAATCGTCAATCTCTCACCCTACCTGCTTTCCCTTAGAGCCCACATCAGCACAAGACAGAAGGAGCACTCAAGCAAGGTGAAGAATTCAGATGCTGATGGATAAGAGATCAGGTCTCTTGCATCAGATAGTTTTACATAATGCATACAAGAGAGGTTACCACTTAGAATTAAAAAAATCTCTGCTATGTTATTCTGCAGAGTTTATTGGGATTGCAGGATTGCTTCAGTTTACTCCATTTTTGATACTGGGTGGGCAGGCGTGGTGAACTCTAGGACACTTTAAAATGAGTTCAGGAAGCCAATTCTGCATTATTCACACTACAGGAATCTTCAAGAACAAACTAACAGGGTAGTGACAACAAACACTGACCATAACGCTATTTGCTATTCTGCAGCTTCTGTCTCATTCTCCTGTCTTTTTGTTTGATTGGGAATGTTATTGCATACCTAAAACAATTTTCCTAACAAATGTTATTTTCTTTTTCCAATGAAAAATTTCCCAGGGAGCTGAATTTAAGAAATTTTAGACAATTTGCAGTCAAGAAAGTGTCATTCATTTCTACAGCTGAATAAAAGGTTTTCTGAAAATATCTAAGTCAGAACTTCGATATTGCTATGGAGAAAAAATAAAAACAATAGAGAAATCACTGAGAAAGAGTGAAGCAATTGACTTGAATATATGCAATATGTGGGTTTTTTTCAGAGTTTTTACTTCTGCCTGAAAAGATATCTTTTTATTACATTTTCAGTTTGACTCCATCAACACTTCAGCCTAGGTTGCTGTCTAAACATGTGGTGCTTATAGACATGACACTTGAAAATTCCCATAAAATGGCAGCTCTTCAATCTAGTGAGACTTTATCTGCAAGCAAGATACACCAAACTGGGCAATGTTGATAGCAGATGAGGAATATTCATCAATATTCAAGGATGAAATATATCTAAATACACACATTCTACAGTTGTTTGTGTAGTTTTGAATGGTATTAGAAGATGGTGATTGAGTGTGATGGTGATGTGTGATTATTTCAATGGGAGATGTGAAAACAAATCTTTAACACATCTTCTTAAAAGACATTCACATTTTAGGATGTTGTTTTCTTCGCAAAGAATGACAGTTTTGAATTCAGACATAGCACATACTAACTCTTATTTATGTTAATTTAAGATCAGTTTTCAGAGTCAGATGTTTACAATTATGCATTTAAATGACTGATGTAATTTTGAGATGTCAGGAAGAAACAAAGACATTCAGAGTCTCTTAAATTCATGCTCTGTTTGCAACCACATCCAGATTTACATACTTACACTTTTAAAAATTCAATCAAAAAAATAGAGGGCATTTTACTAAACACACATGCACAAAAGAAGGTGCAGTATGTAACTTTGGGGCTAATGTCCACTACTTGAAAGCTGAGCTAGCCAAAGTCTTCCTGAACAATGGTCACCAGCTGTACCAAGAGTATCACCATTCTGTGAATCAAGAAGCACGAGTAGAAAAGATAGGTAATGGGAGCAAAAGGATGAAGACTCCTTTCAGTAATACAAAATATGTTGTCTTTTAACATATTTTGAGGCATGTAATTCAGTATAATAATTGCCCACAATTTCTATACCATCATCCAAAAAATTATAGTCTTTTCCAATGATGGGCTAGTGTTTGCTTTGTTCCAATCCTGTTACATAAATATGCCACCATTTCAAATGGTACTGAGTAATAAGACCACATTATTTAGGTTTCTGAATAAATATAGCCTTTAAACAGGAAATTCCTTTTCTGAAAGTGTGTGGTCTCTGTAACTGCATGTATACATGCAAATACTCAATTTTCAGATATACTTGTGTACTATGTATTACTACTATTCACAGAGTCACTTGGGAGGCAGTCCTGAAGGACAAAGGAGTCCAGCATGGCTGGACATAATTTGACAAGGAAGTCTTAAAGGCATAAGAGCAGGCCATCCCCATGTCCTGAAAGGTGAGCTGGTGGGAAAGTCCAGCCTGGCTGAACAGACAGATTTGACTGGAACTCAGAAATAAAAGGAGAGGGTGTCTGAAGAAGTGCAGCTAAGCTGGTGAAGGGCCTGGAGACCAGGTCTTATGAGGAGCATCTCAGGGAATTGAGGCTACTCAGTCTGAAGAAAAGGAGGCTGAGGGGAGACCTTATCACTTTCTGCAACTACCTGAGAGGAGGCTGTAGAAAGGTGGGTGTTGATCTCTTCTCACACGTCACAACTGATAGGACAAGAGGAAGTGGCATCAAGCTGCACCAGGGAAGGTTTATGATGAACATTAGGAAAAAATTCTATACCAAAAGGGTTATCAAAGACTGGAATAGGCGGCCCAGGGACGTGGTTGAATCACCATCCCTGGGTGTAATTAAAAGCTGTCTAGATATAGTGCTCAAGGATATGGTGTAGTAGTGGCCCTTGTGCAGTTAAATAATGGTTGGACTTGATGACCTTAAAGGTCTTTTCCAACGATAGTGATTGTGATCCCGTGATTCTGTGATCCTTCTATGGTCAGACAGAATCTCTGGGACACCTGCCTTTGCTTCCACCTCCCATACACCTTCTTTTTATGTCTGAGTCTAGCCAGGACTTCCTTACTCATTTGTGCAGGCCTCCTGCCCCTTTTGCTCGGTTTCTGCTTGATGGCATGGACAATTCTTGAGCTTGGGATAGTTGCTCCTTGAACACCAAACAGCTGTCCTGGAGTCCTCTTCTCTTCAGGGCTGTCTCTCATGGGATTTTTCCAAACATACCTCTGAAGGGGTTACAGTCTGCTCTCCAGAAGGCCAGGTTGTGCTTTGCATTGGAGAAGTCCTGAATATCAGGTCTATTACTTAAAAAAAAATAAAACAACAAAACAGTAAGTGAAGAACACTTCCTTTTGGAAATAACAGCTTGTATCTTCATACATGTAGGTCTTTGCTGACTGGGTAAATGTTGGCCTCAACCTGGAACACACAGCTGTAGTTTTTGCTTACTGCACACATCAGGAGTATATGGGCTTGGATACAGGGCTGAGAATTAAAGTGACTTATTCCTGAAATGAAATTGGCACAGATGTCAATTTTTCCACTCCATCAAGCAGTGGAATGACAGTTCAGTTTGTCAGCATGTCACCTATTTTAGGAGCAAGACATATATTCTGCTGGACTGTGAATTACAGAAAAATATAAATTCAGCTTTGCATTTCCAAAAGATGTTTACTGCACAGATTTGTGAATATCTATGCCATAACACGGACCTTAAACTTATATTTTTCCTATATTAATTTGCCATCTCATTTTCCTACATTTAATTTGCTAGGTTTATTTGGTTTTTGTGCTAGTAACTTTGCTTTGAGGAAGACTTTAATAGTGCACCCATGAAAGATGTTACTGTACAGAGATAGTCACTGAAATAGAACTAATTCTTGCTCCACTCCCCACTTTATTTTTAACTTACATAAATAGTTGAAGAGATTTTCTTGTTCTTGGTTTGGGGTTTCTTAAGAGAGGCAGAGGGGATGATATGACTGTTCTGTATATAAACCAAAATAAGTGATTCAAGAACATTTTGTCTACCAATCTGTTTTTAATAAGTAAGGGGTTTTTGATAGGGGACAAGGTGTCCTTTTTATTTCAGTAAGTGCAGAACAACCATGTAGGATGGGATATTGCCTTTCTACCATAATTAGCTCTGCTCTCTTGGCTTGTTGAAAAGTTCCCCAGAGCTTTTCCAAGGCCCTGGCTAGAGGAGGAAAAGGTGAAATGAACCTGATTGCAGAAAAGGGGAGACAGGAATGCTCTACTGCATCCCACAAGCCATCAGGAAATTGTCACTTACAGTGCTGTTGCTGTAGGCTTAATGCTGAAAAATAGATCCAGCCCTGTGACACTAGGAACAGCTGCTTGAGGAATAGTCCTTGATTGTACGGTCTTCTTACAAAAAAGTCTTCAATCCTGTTGGCTGAAGCACCCTGAATAATGAGAGTTGCAGAAGACAATGCATCATGTCCGGCCCAGCAAGCCTTTCAGAAGTATTTTGTTCTCCATTTTCACCAGATTTCCCAGTCTTCTTGCTCCTTTGGCATGTTGTCAGCTGCTGGTATAAAGTGCAATGAATTCTGTGCCAGCTCTTACTTAGAAGGTGACACTTGCTAAGTTTAAAGAACTGTATACCTGCAAAGTATTTCTGTATTACTACACATGAGCAACAAAAGAATCCGAAGTCTAAACCCCTTTCTAAGCAAAGAAGTGCTTCAGCATAAGAAAGTTAATCACAATTTCAATTTCCTCAGCTACAGTTTTATTCTTTATTTTAAATAATTGTTTATTTAAAATATTTTATATTTTATTTTAGCGGCAAAGTTGATTTTATTAATAAATTATTTGGTTAGTAAGTTAAAAATATAGAATTAGTGTCTTTATTTGTTTATTCAAATAGATGTGGTAGTGCTTTCCTGCAGAAGAAGGTAAGTGGAAGGCAGTGAAAAACGAACAGATGGAAGAAAAGGGTAGACTCTGTGTTAAGTCGTTATCATTCAAGGCTTCTATGGCAATAAAACAAAATGACACTGTTCCTGGAAAAACCTGGGACTGCAAGGAATGGTTTATTTGTCTGTGTTAACTAGCTGCCTGCTGCAGTGTAGAGGCTGAAGCTATCAGCTATAGGAAATGCGTCAGTAGTTGGTTGTAAATGTAAGATCTTATGGTAATATACTTCATCCACCATCACACTTTAGTTCTCTCCCTATTTATTGCACTTTCAGCCAACTCTCAGTATGCATTACAGAATTTATACGGAGATGGGGAATGCATAGAAATCAATGTACAGAACCATTGTTTCTGGACTTATGGAAATTAAAACCACATACAAGTTACAATATACACAGTCAAGAAACAGATATTACTTGGTACTGGCTAGGTGCTGGCTGTGTAAAGGATTAAATTTGCATTCTCTTTCTCTCCAAGACAGAGTTATCCCATGACAAAGCCAGTAGAGACCCTCATGACTTAGTTTCACAGAACCACATATTCATCGGTGGTGTCAGAACTGAGGAAAAGGTGCGTTTCATAAATTCTGTTCTTAACACAATATTCAGGTTGTTTAAGATCCATCCAGGCTTAGCCTTCTCTTCTGACATACTAACTTCTATTGTCAAGAATGAGACTGAAAATGGCCATGTAGCTACAGTCACTACCTTAAATACTTCCCCATACTCTTACAGGACCTTTGTCCTCCAGCTCTCCTAAGTAGTACCTCTCCCACAGCAATAAGACTCACTGTCATGGGGCATAACAGTGTTTCAAACAAAATACATTTAATCTCTTTCTCTGGGAGTTGGATATCTTAAAGGCTTCAGTGCAAGTATCCCTGCCTATTGACATTTAATATGAACTTAGTGCTGCACTCATTTCTGTAAGAAGAGTATAAAGGTCAGAGAAAGCAGTGAGCATGGTTGAGCAAGCAGGAATGAGCAGATGAGAACATCTTCATATCAGTAAAAAAGGGTATCAGGCAATATGTAATGCAAGAAATAAAGAATTAGCCCTTCTGTGAATAAGAACAGGTGTCTGTTTCTAGAAGGTATTTATAGACAGAAGTGAAGTTTAAAAGCTAACAGTTTTTAAGAACAAGGGGTTCTAATACAGTCTTGGTACAAAGCTGTGAACCTGGAGAAGCGTCTTATTTCTCTATAGAAGTCAGACAGAAATATTTCAGGAGTTTTAGTACTTAGTTGCACTGCATCCAATTTAAACAGCAGGCAGAAGTGCCTAAGAACTGATAGACATCTAACAGATGAAAAGTCCATATGATGCCAAATTACATTAGTTCATGAAAAGTGTAGTTGGACTTGATGGAGCTGAACTCAAACTGGACACAATGATCCTTACAGGTCCCTGAGATATTCTATGATTCGATGATTTTAAATTCAAATTTAGGAAAGAAAATTTAATTGTAGAACAATTACATTCAGGAAACGAAAACCCATGCAGATATTATTTTGCATAGCTGTTTTCCTTGTTTCATACTTTAAACAGCTCTGTGCTTGTTTCTAGTACACTTCTGATCCAAGACTTTAGAAAAGATCTTCCTTAGAACATGATATTTCCACTTGGAGTGCAGTGAAGCCAAAAAACAGCACACAAGAGTTTGCATTTTGGCTTTGCGTTGTCTAGATTTATTTCATACTAGATGACTAAACTGAAAAGGAATGGGAGTTTTATAGCTTGAACTTTACATACAGATAATGTGTGGGATGTTCGAGACTGTTCAGTTCACTTTTACAAAGCCAGGGGTTTCACCTGGGGATACGTCAACTTGAGCAGATTATTTTATTTCTGTCTTGACCAAAGCACTTTTGTGAATTACAGATGTCTGTATGAAATATAGTCAAATGAAGATGTTTTGTGTATTTTAAATTTTTGACCCACTCGTCTGGCCACATTACACATCTTGTGTTACCTTGCCTGAGTGCAGAGTATCGCTGCATTTTTTGCCAGGGTCAGCTGGATGGGTTGTGTAAAACAACTTAAACAGAGAATTTCTGCTGGTTAGACTTTAATTATAACCTCCAACATGTCAGTCTTCCAGGGAAGAAAATTACAGTTATTCCATCTTTAAGAAGAGAGAGAGAGACCAAAGCTGTGTTTCAAGGATATTTTTCCATCCAAGATTCCATTAAAAAAAAACCCCAAAATATGGGCACAGTGTGTGTAGTCCTAGTATTGAAGTATTCTTGATCCATGTAATCCTTCTTGCATTTTTTGACATTCATATTTGTACTCCAAATGAAGCATGAGACCTTTTAATTCTTGTAAAAAAGTTCTTCATGTTTCTTCAAATAGTGGAAAGCCGCAATGAAGTCTCCTTATAGCCTTTACTTCTCCAGGCTGAACAACCTTAACTTTCTCAGCCTGTTTCCAGCCCTCTGGAACAATGATAACACATGGCCAGGAAATCAACTTTAACATTCTCATTCTTTAAATTGATTCAGAACTCCTCAAACATAAAGCCAAATTATCAGTAATTTGCTTTGTTGTGCTGCTTTGAAGAGAGGATGGGGCAACCCAGCATTTGCACTGAGTTCTGGTGTGTATTTACAATCTCCCATTAGACATTCTCATATTATTGTCAGATTGCTTTGCTAAGTGTGCTGTATTAAAAGCACTGCCTTAGCACTATTAAACCCAGCAACAATGCTTATCTTTATTTGCCTTGTAGCATATCCACCAGTTGCAAAAACTTGCTACTGCATACCTTACATAGTTAAGCTTATTGGCCATCGTATTGAGGTGGATTGAGAACTGGGTGAATGACAGAGCTCAGAGCATTGTGATCAGTGGCGCAGAGTCCAACTCAAGACCTGTTGCTATTGGTGTTCCCCAGAGGTCAGTTCTGGGTCCAGTCTTGTTCAACATATTCATCAATGAACTTGATGAAGGGACAGTGCGAACCCTCAGCTAGTTTGCTGATGATACAAAACCGGAAGGAGTATCTGACACACTGAAGGCTGTGCTGCCTTTCAGCAAAACCTGGATAGGCGGAGAGCTGGTCAGAGGGAACCTAGTGGACTTCAACAAGAACAAGTGTAGAGTCCTGCTGCTGCAAAGGAATAACCCCACACACCAATACAGGTTAGAGATTGACCTGATGGAAAGCAGCTCTGCAGAGAAGGACCTGGGAGTTCTGGTGGAAAGTAAGTTAACCACAAGACAGCAATGCTCCCTTGTGGCCAGGAAGGCCAATGGTATCCTGAGAAGCATTAAGAGTGTGACTAGCAGGTTGAGGGAGGGTTTCCCCTACTAGTTTTTCCTCTACTCTGTCCTGGTAAGGCCAACTCTGGAGTTCTCTGTCTATTTCTAGGCTCCCCAGTTCAAGAGAGACAGGGAACTACTGTTCAACTGGGAACTACTGCCAGTGGTGGCAACAAAGATGATTAGGGGATGGGAACATCTCTCTGATGAGGAAAGGCTGAGAGACCTGGGGCTGTTTAGCCTGCAAAAGAGAAGACTCGGGGGGGGGGGGGGGGGGAAATTTTCAATATCTAAAGGGGGGGGCGCAAGGGGATGGGGGAGACTGTTTTCA